>JAVJIF010005307.1:0-219420 GCA_038442645.1 Agave tequilana
GGTACATCGGTGTCACTCTCAACATAAGCCTCTCTCTCTTACTTACATGAATATCCATCTAACCTAAGCTTACATACAATTAAAATTACATAAAAAGAAAAGAAAACCTAGACTACAAAGAGTGAAAACTAGGCTAAATCCTATCTCTGCATGGTCGTCCCATTTTCAGTGCAAATACTGGCTTTTTATAGGCAAAAACCCAACCTACAGGATCCCGGGAAGATTGGGGAGCAAACGCTCCCCTAACTACATAACAGAGCCGCGAAAATGCGGCTTTGGCCGCGTTTCCGCGGCCAGCGTGTGGCCAGGTGGCCACACCCTGTTGGTGGGTCTCCCTAGTTTCTCCTTCTGCTTTTATCTTAAGTTGGTTTTCTCGTTTGAGTCCAGATTGTGAAGAATGGCCTTTGATTCTTGGCTTTAACCGATCGATTCTGAGAGGATTCTTCTCAACCAGTTTTCAACCTCTTGATTTTGCCCTGATTTACTGAGTGCGAATTAATTCTGATTTAATTCAGAATTTGGTGGGCTTTTGGGCTCATTTCTCTTCATCTCCTTAAGGAATGGGCCTGCAAATAAATTAAACATTTTAATTAGGACAATGCAGATTTTATTCTATAATAAGTATGGAAATATGATACTAAATATGCAACATTAGCGACCAATCAATCGCTCTTGAACCAAGGACTAGTGATGGCCAATGATACGTGTGAGGCAACTATCACTAAGAGGTTAGCGTGTTGGTGGAGTCATTAGTAATTAGTAGCCATGAGTTTTCTTTCTCTTTCACTTTATTTTAGATATAAACAAAACTACAAAAACCATTCTTTTCTATGTTTCCCACTTCTTCATATTTCACCGTACTTCTCTTTTCATTCATTCTTTTCTTTTCTTTTGATTCTTTAAAACTTTGAAGAACTTTTTAACAAACACGTGAATCAACCGGTAATGTTTCTATCGCCTCCCGTCCTTGTGGATTCGACTTGTTTTAGCCTCTATGCTATAACGGAAGTATCGAGGAAGCCAAAGCACACACACTTTAAATCTTAACTTCAAACATACACTTTTTGTGCGCGGTTTTCCCCCGATCAAATTTTGGCGCCGTTGCCGAGGATGGGAACGGTTTGATTTCACAAGTTTGCTAACTATTCTTCTTTGTTTTTTTTTGGTGTACAGGTTAAAGTTTTAGCATTGCAGAAGCCCACACTTGCTCAAGTGTGGTCGGGTAAATTCGTGTAAATTTTTATATTCTGCTGCTAATTTTTGTTTATAATACCTGTGCACTGTAAATAATTGTAAGAACTAAAATACAGAAATTGGATACTTTAAAACGGTTTAGACATTTGTATTTAGGCACGTGTCAATTTTTATTCCAATATACTGTATTTTGTTCTTGTGTTGTTGTGATAGGAGGTGTACATATGGCATTGCATATAGTATAGGACAAACACTTCAGTGATTTACTCGCTTTTTTGTGTTCATGCTTATCTATATTGCACATTTGCACAAATTTAACTTAAGGGCAACACCTAATACAACATAAGGTGGGGAAGTTATTACCCTCCCTTAGCCCAAAAATCATCTCCCCACTCACACAACCCAAGCCTAATAAAAATTGCTAGACGTTGGCCCCTAGGGACATCTCGGACTCATTTAGGAGATTGACCTAAGGGGGAAGTTGTTAGAATTTGACTCTTGCTAAATCGGTGTCTAAGGTTGGGGATTGAGAGGCGAAACCTCGAAGAATGGTGGTTTGGCATAATTAGGCCCGTTGCTCCGGCACGGATACCTCCCACCGATCTTGCCCCTACCTGGCCGATTAACTCGTGGTCAGCTTCCGACAATAGACCCCCCGTGGACAGTCTAACCAGTTAGGAGTCGTCTAGGTCTAAGTCAACCCTAGCATAGGCTTGTTTTCTTTTTGTTTGTTTGTTTGTTTGTTTGTTTGTTTTCTTTTTTTATAAATTGTGAAATGGATTTTAACAACAATAATTCTTTCAATCATGATATAAATCCATATTTCACTCCGACCTCATTTGACTCGGATAACTCCAACCCAGCTATGTACAATATGTACCAACCCTATATGCCGGGTTAGGATTATCCGAATCAATATGACCCATATCCCCAACCATATGACCCTAATTTTCAAAATAATTTCACCTCTTCACAGAATTCATGGGGATTCACCTACCCCGAGTCAAATTTTCAACCATCTTGTCCACAATTTTCACAATGTTCGTTCCCCAATTTTGATTCATATACTCCTTTTCCTGAACCACCAATTGAAGAAAAATCATCATTGGAACGGAGTATAGAAGAGTCCCTACAACAAATACAAAATTTGCTCAATTCACAATCCTTCCCACATCAAACTCCACATACTCCTTTTCTAGAGCATCCAATTGAAGAAGAATCTGAACTAGAAAAGCGTTTGGAAGTCTTTGTGAAAGAATGCAAAACATGTTGGACTCATCATCTCAACCAAATTTTCAAGAGTCCCACTCATCTTTTCCAGTCTCACCAATTCAAAATGAACAAACTTCAATACTGGACTTGAGTATGGAACCCTTGCGTGAGTCCGAGCAACAACCGCAAAATCCTATGGACTCACAATTTCACCACAATTTTCAAACTCAATTTCCATACTCATATTTTCAAGAACCAATTACAAAGAGTATGGAAGACATGATTCCGAACCCAATTCTGTTACACAGCCTATCAGTAGGTTAGATTCACTTTTGAGTAAATTGTTCAATGAGAGCGAGGAAAGCCTTTCTTGTTAACCTTTGACCGATTCTTATATCCCTAACTCTACTGATTGGACCCATGAATCATGTCATTTTGGAAATCCAGCTTCAATTTCAGAACATACATTTGAACTTGACCAATCTCCAAGTTATGAAAGCCGCCTGGACATTTTAGCAAGTTATCCCTTCCCTGAAATTGGAATCGAACCTGAATGTGATCCTGAACTTCCTGTTGGGAACTCCATTTCACTTTTTGATTCAATAATGACCCCGGTATCCTTACCAGATTTTTTTCTCTATTCCAGAGTCAACATTGAATCCTGTACCAGTACACTGTGAAATAGAATCACCAATCTCTAATGATCATACTTCATTGTTGGAGAAAGTGTGTGAACATCAATTCTTTGGTTTGGACCCTATTTTTGAACCAATTTCGACTCTCATTGTTGACTCTCGACTTGATCTGAGTCAACTTCCCGAGTCAGTATCAATTTTTGTTCCTGTTCCACTTGAGTCCAAATCAATCATCTCTCAAAATCACACTTCATTGTTGGACAAGAATGTTGAAGAAAATGACTCAGTCATTATTTTTGAAAATTGGCCATTAAATGGGGATAAATTTTTCAATAAGACCATTCAATCCATAATTCTTTTCTGGGGTCATATTAGAGAGGTCCTTGGTGGTTTCTGGATGATCCACGATATCTTGATTGGGTCGCAACGCTTGGCCCAATCTGACCACCACCAGAGCCACCCCCTTGAGGTAATTTTCCTTCTCTCCCATTTATTTCATGTATTTACACATTCATGATGCATTGAGGACCATGCATGAGATAAGTGTGGGGGAGGGTTTACTAACATAGGTAGTTTTAAAATTTTCTTTCTTTTACACTTCTTTTTAATTAAAAAATAAAAAAATTCTCTTATAAAAACTCTTTTCTTTTCTTTTTACAAAACTTTTTGAATTAAGAGAAATAGTTTTGATTTATTTTTAAGAAAATTAAGATTATTTTAGGAATTAGGAAGACCTAAAATTATGAAATTTTAAACCGAGTCAAAATAATAGATCTTGTTTAAATTTTAGGATAAGAAAATAAGATTGAAAAGATAATTTGATCTTGAATTTTTTTCCTTAGAATTATGCACTTCACACTTACACAATTTTTGGGATTGAAACAAAGACTAGAAATGCCATAAAAATATATATAAAAAAATTATGATAATAAAAACCACTTATTGAAGTTGGGTAATTATGCCTCAGGAAGCATGATTATTCACACCTAAAACGGTAGACAAAAAAAAATAATAATAATCCCCTTTGATTTTGTGGCCTTGTTTACTCGAGTCCTTAAGTCCGAGGGATGTTTTCTCATCTGGTGCCCTAAGACCATCTGGTTTGGGAGTCACCGGCTAAAGGCTCACTACCCGGGTAAATAAGAAAGCCTAATAAAACTAAGGGAAGAAAAAGAAAAATATATATATATATAAAATAATATAAATAAATGGCATGAAAGTTAGAGTCGATATCCCTAAAACCTTCACTGTTCACAAAGTGCATATTTTCTAAGAATTTTATGAAAGATCAAAGAGTCAATTCAATTTTAAATTCTTACATTTAATTTATAACAAGATTTTTTTGCATTTTAACTTAGTTTAAGACAGAACAATTTCTGGTTAACCTATGACCTTGGATCACTTATATTTTTGCAAAAATACTTCAACACTTTTCTTTATTTCAAAATGCGTTTTCAAAAAAAAAAAACTAACATTTGATTTCTTTCTTTATGGATTTTGTGGGTGTAATCCGCTGAAAACCCTAAGGAGACAAAACTCCTCCTCTAGGGGAAACTTAGAGGTTTAACGGCTTGTTGCACATGCTCAGTGCAATCGCGTCACCTGCGAAAGTGGTGTAATAATTTCCTTATTTTTTTTGTTTTGTTCGGGACGAGCAAAAGATAAGTGTGGGGGTGTGATTAGTCACTAAAACTGCATAATTCATACCGCATATTCACATCTATTTGATAATAAATTCTGCTAATAATACCTTACTTGCTTGATTCTAGGTCCATGGTGTGCAAATGAAGAAGAAGACCCTAAATCACCATTTAATGGTGATTAAAAGCCTATATGAATAGCCATTGATCTAGAGAAGCTGATGTATCAAAACCAGGGGCTGCAAAGACGAAACCGGGCACAGGTCCTGACAGGGGACAGAAAGGACCGCGCGCGGCTCGAAGCGCCGCGCGCGCGGCAACCAAGGGGCCGCGGCGCGCGCGCTGCTTCGGGCCAGGGTTTGTCCCCTGGCCCCCTGTTCCCCTGATGCCTATAAATACCCCCCATGGGATTCCAGAGCAAGGATATACAAAGTTTAGGGTAGTTTTTCATTCCATTTTGTAGTTTAGTTTAGGTTAGGTAAGTTCTTCGTCTCCCTCTTTGTATTTTCCATTTTGTAGATCTTGTAATAGGGAGAGAGAGTGGTTCATGTTTTGAATGCAAGAGTGCTTGTAATAGAAGGTGACAATCTATGAAAGGTGCTCTCTTTACCTCTCTATGTTTTCTTCTCTCTAATCTCTTTTACATGTGTAGCTAGTCTTTTCTCTCATGGTAACTAACTACTAACCACCAACTTGCTAACTTCTTTTATGATAATCCACATGAATCTAATAGCCTCGTTTTGGCCTTGCTCTTGCAAGAGCCATTGATGGCTCATGATGATGGATCTAACTCTAACTTCCTAACCACTAACAAGCTAATATTACTTTACTCCATGCTTACTTTTCTATAGTATTGATGGTTTAAGTGTAGCTTGCACTTGTTTGATGAGTTGGGTTGTGATGAATTACATATGGGTCATGCTTTGAATCGCTCTTGAACCAAGGACTAGTGATGGCCAATGATACGTGTGAGGCAATAATCACTAAGAGGTTAGCGTGTTGGTGGAGTCATTAGTAGATAGTAGCCGTGAGTTTTCTTTCTCTTTCACTTTATTTTAGATATAAACAAAACTACAAAAACCATTCTTTTCTATGTTTCCCACTTCCTCGTATTTTACCGTACTTCTCTTTTCATTCTTTCTTTTCTTTTCTTTTGATTCTTTAAAACTTTGAAGAACTTTTTAACAAACACGTGAATCAACCGGTAAAGCTTCTATCGCCTCCCGTCCTTGTGGATTCGACTCGTTTTAGCCTCTATGCTATAACGGAAGTATCGAGGAAGCCAAAGTACACACACTTTAAATCTTAACTTCAAAACATACACTTTTTGTGCGCGATTTTCCCCCGATCAGAGAACACAATAAGCAAGCACCAGTAGCTCGAATAGGCAAACCTGTCCCGTTACCTATGCGAACTTTGTCGGGTCCTTAATATTCGGAGTGAGCTGCCAGATTCGCAATGTCAGCCGTTAGGTGATGAGTGGCTCCGGAGTCAACATACCAGTTGGGATCGACTAGACTAATCCCATAAGAGTGGAGAAGAGCAGTTGGGCTAGCCGAATCATCATAACGATTGTAGCATTGGTTAGCATAATGGTCAAAACGATTGCAAATCTGGCATTGAGGTCGACCATCGGTGGACTGATGTGACGGTAAGAAGGAACGTCCACAGCCAAGACCGCGCTCCCTGCCTCAGCCACATCCACGACCACAGAAAAAGATGGAGCTGAATGGTAGCTTGGAGTGCGGGAAATAGTATGAACCGAGGAGAAGGGGAGATGAGGGTTGTGGAGTCTGGTGAAGTGATAGCATGCACACGATAAATCTCCTGGCTAAGCATGAGGCCGATGAGTTCTTCTGACAGTATAGGGTCGACTCGTGTGTTGACGGAGGTGACGAACGAGTCATATTCGGGAGACAGACCACTGAGCAAGGTAGAGACGAGGTCGACGTCGGCAACTGGATTAGCCACTGCCGCCAGGTTATCCACGATGGACTTGACAGACTGGATGTACTCTGACATAGAAGAGGTGCCCATCTTGACGGTGTGCAGCTGATATTTGAGTTGTTGCACTCTAGCTCTGGAGAGTGACGCAAAGATTCGCTTCAGAGAGCACCACACATCACGAGATGTGGTGAGGCCGACGACATGAGCAAGAACAGCCTCATTGAGCGAGGAGATAAGCCAACATAAGAGCATCTGATCAAGCTTGATCCAGCGAGTGTATTCTGGATTGATAGTGGGCTGAACATCCTTCTTGGTAGAAGGAAGGACCCGGACTGGACATGGAGAGGTTCCGTCGACGAGGCCTTCGAGATCGTGGAGCTTGAGAGGAGGAAGGAAGTGGGAACGCCACAGCAGATAGTTTCCCTTGTCAAGTTTGACATTTAGAAAGTGAGTGATGTTGGGATTGGGAGTAACCATGGATGCAAGTGTTTGGATAGAGGTGAGGGAAGATGAAGAGGAAATACTCGACATGGTACATGAGTTGCTCTGATACCAAGATAAAGAATAATAAGAAGAAGACTTATTTGTGTAAAGACAAGATACCATTAGCTATGATTCTTGGTTGTATATATATACACATATTGGTCACATGTTTACACTGATTTAGGAGGTACAATAGGAAAATATTGACTGAGAGAAATAATAGGAAAATATTGACTGAGAGAAAGAATGAGAAACACATGGTGCATGAATCCCATGAGTCCCATGTGTTCCTATAATCATGGAGAGATTTTAGGATCTAATTGATTTCATGAGGGGTGTTTTTCACATGGATCACGTGTTGTCATTGATATCTCTAACATGGCTAACCTGTTCAATAGCCTTCGCAAAGGTACATATTTAGACTTTGAGACACACCATTTTGCGAAGTTGTTCAAGGATGTAAATAAGTATTGTGGGGTCGATGACCACAGGTAGAGGGCAAGACTAACGCAAGGCTATTTCGGGACTCCATGGTCAACCATCTCTGTAATTGCTGCCTTCATTGTCGTTTTTTTCACTATGGTGCAGGCTGACTGAGATTTTCTGCACACAAAATATGCATATTAGATCTGAGAATTAAAGGTGTACGAGGTGCTCAATACTAATCCGCGGTAGCAAGGCTATGCGGGTCGTGATCCTCAGGGAGGGACTGCGATGGAAGCGTTAAGCAAGTTTCTCTAAAGTTTTTATTTTTATTAGTTAAATTAGAAAGGAAGTGGTATTTACAATGGGTCGGCAAATAAAGAATTGGGAGAAGTTGTGATTTAATCTAAAAAGAAAAGAAAAGAAAAAGAAAACTTACCTCTTCAGTCTGCTTACCGTTTGAACCGTTGCGATGATTTACCTTTTCTTGGAAGGCGTACAAGCATGGCGTATAGGATCGTCCGCCTTCCTAACTATGAAATAAAAGCAACTTTGAAGACCTATTCATCGCCATAGGCCATCAAGGGCTCTTCCTCGGCTAGGTATTCTCGAAGCAGTTGGTTCTCATGGTGGGCAAGACATTAGAGAACAAATAGAAGGAAGTAAATACTGAGATACACAAGATTAAATAAGAAGAAAAGAAAATAAAACAATACAAAAATAAAAGCAAACCTCGATTTGATTATTAAACAATGGTGGAAAAATAGAACTTACACCGACTGTCACCATCAGTACAAGTAGATCCCTTCCTCCATGAATACATCATCTCCTCTCAGTTTTTACAAAAGAAAATAGAAATTTACAATGGGGGAAATAAAATTTAACCTAGAAGAAGAAAAACCTAAAAACCCTAACTTTTGGCCCTTTGCTGGACGCTGGACGATCTGTACGTTGCACTTCAGGGGGTATTTATAGGTGCAGAAGGCCGAAGAGTCCTAGATGAAGTTGCCCACGAAAAATGGTCTCTGGATAAGCTCGGATTGCCGCGGAATTGCGGCTCTTGCCGCGTTTTCGCGGCATGGTAGAGTCTGCTGGCCACGCGCTTTGGCGCGTGGCCTCTCCTGGTCCATTCATTTGGGCGCCTGCTTCTAGAAGTGCAATCCTGGCTCTTCATATTGGGATTTCGAGATAACTTGATAATCAAGTTACCTAGATTTTGAATTCTCCCAATCTCTTTTAAACGAATTTCCTTATCTCTGCACTCTTTTCATTCTCATCTGCAAGAGTTTAGGGTTGGGTAGAAGTCTATCCTTCCCTCATCTTTGATATTTGCAACTTTTAGCCCTTGTATTTTTGCATTTTTGCACCTGGGCTTGGACTTGGGCTTGGATATGGGCTTTTGGGCTTCATTAAGCTTATTTCTTTATTTAATTCAACACTCAAGGCCTGCACACATTAAATAACAAAATATTAGTAAATGTGCAGAATTATATGAATAAATATGAAAATGTGATGGTAAATATGATGACAATTATGCATTTTTCACTACCAATCACACCCCCACACTTATCTTTTTGCTCGTCCTCGAGTAAAAATCAAAAAGAAAGAGAAAAATCTAACCTAGCTAACTCACTTTCGTAGGAATCACGGTTGCACTTAGCATGTGCAACAAGCCGTTAAACCCCTAGGTTACCCTAAAGGACGAGTGTTGTCTCGTGAGGGTTTTCAGCGGATTACACCCACAAAATCCATAAAAAGGAAAATATTTGAAATACTTTTGAAAAGACTAAGTAATCTATAAGTTTTTAGGATTATCATTTTTATTCATTCTTAGACTTAGTCTTTATAAAGTAAATTGTTTTCATTTTAGGTAAGGGTCAAAATTGAACTTCTAATATAGTCTTTTTCGTTACCAAAAATCATATGCATCCTTGTAACTTGGCTAGGAATTCCTTAACTTGGACTCTCATGCCTCTTTAATTTTTTTTTTTCTCTTCCTTTTTTTAATTTATTTTTAATATGTATAACTCATCTAATTTTCTTTCGTGTAAGCATCAAGGCTTCTTGAGGCCCTCATACCTAACTAATTGACTCTTAGATGTGTTAATACATATATAAGTAATTTTTCCTTAATTTTCTTAGGCTTTCTAATCCACCCACGTAACGAACTTAAAGTCGATGACTCCCAAACCGGTTGGCTTTAGGGCACCAGGTGAGAAAACACCCCGCGGACTCAAATTCGAGTGAACTAGGCCCCAAAACTAAGGACTTTATTTTATTTACTCACCTTTAGGCATGAATACTTATGCTTCTTGAGGCACATGTATCAGCTTAATTGGTGATTTTTTTTCTTTTTTTTTTTTTTTTATGAGGCACAAGGTCTTTGTCTTAGAATCCTAGATATGCATTTGGTATGCACATTTCATTAAGGTAAAAATCAAGACTAATTATTTATTCAATTTCTCTCCTATACCTAAAAATTAAATAATTCATTTATTTTGACCAAGTTTTTAGAAATCCTAATCATGATTTTCCTAATCCTTAAAACTAACTTAGATTTCTTTCAAAAAATAAGTCAAAATATTGTCCTTTTTATAATAATTTTTTTTTAAATTTTTTTTTATTAGCAAATTTTGTTAGTGTCTACTTATGTTAGTATGTTAGTAAAGCCCACCCCCACACTTATCTTATGCATTATCCTTAATGTATGAATGAATGCATATATGCATGAAACAGAACAAGGGAAGGCGGAAGTTACCTTAGGGTGGTGGTTCCGGAGGTGGTCTAATTGGTCCACGAAATGCGGCCCAATCAAGATGACAGATAATTTGGTGGAACCCACCAGAAACTTGCCTTACATAACCCACTAAAATATATGTATAATCAATTTTTAGTATTTCCACACCATCAAATTTCCAAATTTCATAATAAATTTCAAAGTTAATTGTGTCAACCTCCTTGTCCCAAAATGGAGTATGGAAAGATGGAATTATTGACTTGGACATTATAGGTGCGGGAACGAATACCGACTCAGGGAAGAAGCTCAAATCAAGTAAGGGCTCAGGAGTCGGGCTAAGTTCAGGAAGCGGATCCAAATCAATAAGTTTAAGCTCAAGTCCACAATCATCTTCCCACAATGGCATGTGACTCAATATTGGTGATTCAAGTTCAGGAATGTTAGGTGTGGGAATCAAATCTGACTCTAAAAGATTACCTAAGTCGGGTAATAAAACAGGAGTCAATATTGATTCGGGAATTTGAACTTGATCACAGATTTGAGAATCTAGGTCACATATCTCATTGGGTTCAATGTAATAAAAAGAACTTGCCAATTTATCCATAGGATTTTCAAAATTGCACAATTGGTCAAGTTCAATATGATCATCAAAAATGGGTGACTCAATTTCATGATGAATTGGAATAGGGTCCAATGTTGACTCGGGAAAAGTAAAATCAGATGGCGATACCGGAGTCATTATTGAATCAGGAAGTAAAATTGAATCATCAAGTGGAAGATCACGATCATATTCATGCTCAAGTTCTATTTCAGGAAAGGAAAAACTTGTCAAGTTATCAAAATTTGAAGTTTCGGCAAGTTCAAATGATGGCACTGAAGTAGAATCTTGTTGTCCAAAGCAACTTGGTTCGTCGGCTCTAAGAGAATGGTCAACAATATCAGAAATGGCCGAACGGTGAGAACGTAAGGATTGAACCATCAGATCTATGTCACGATCACGGGCTAATCTAGCCTGAGTCATGGCGGCAAGCATCCTTTCATAGTCGATAGGTGCATCATGCTGTGATTGGACTTGAAAAGATGAAGTGTAATCGTGATGAAGTTGTGAGTCGGTGGACTCACGCATTATCATGTCTGCGATTGATGGTAATTTTTGTTTGGACTCATGCATACTTATCATTTCCCCGATAGATGGTAGTCTATTCTGACTGGGTGATCTGAGTATGAATCTTGGGAATATTGCGGACAACGTGGAAACGGAGGACAAGTCGGTTGAAAATTGGACTCGGGGGACTCGAAACCCCATGAACTCTGTGACGAGTTGAAAGTATGAAAATCATGGTCATAAGATGGGGGGTATGGGTTATAATTATTCGGATAAGACCATTCCGGCACACTAGATTGGTCAAAGTTATGATATGCCGGGTTGGTAATATCCGAAAAATAGTTAGGTGTGTAATATGGATTAAAGTTGGAAAAATATTATTATATGCCATATCACACCAACACAAACAAACAAACAAATAAACAAACAAAAAGAAAAAAATTCTATCCTAAGTTAGGGTAGACCTATGACCTAGACGACTCCTAACTGGTTAGACCGTCCACGGGAGGTTGAGTGCAGACTTTGACCACAAGTTAATCAGCCAGGTCAGGGCAAGAGTGGTGGGAGGTTTTCCGTCAAAGACGTTCCTTAATTAAATAACCACCAATCTTCGGGCTTTCGGCCCTCAATCCCCTTCCTAGACACTGATTTGGCAGGAGTCAACTTCCAGCACTGTTCCCCCTTAGGATAGTCTCCTAATTGAGTCCGAGATGTCCCTAGGGCCAACGTCTACTTAATTTTAATTAGGCTTGGGTTAGTGAGTGCTCGGGATATGATTTTTGGGCTAAGGAAGGGTGATGAAATCCCCACCTTATATTGTTAATGGGTTATGCCCTTAAGATGAATTAGTGCAAGTGTACAAGATAAGTAGATAAGATTCACTCAAAGCAGAAAATCAACCAAGAGATGAGTCCTATTCTACATGCAATGCGTACGTACCTTGCTTCTCCAGCACTCTTCAACAGTAAAATAAAGTAATTGAAAAGACACGTGCCTAATATGCAAACGTCTAATCAATTTTTATCTTTAACAACAAGTATTTTACTGTTGATTAATTAGCAGTAAGCAGGGTTATCACAGAACAAAGTTTAACAGAGCAGTAGACAGATATTACAATTTGTAGCAACCTGCAGAAAAATTGATCAGTAGTTCACTGCTACTGCCGCGGAACCGCGGCTATTGCCGCGTTTGCGCGGCAAAGTAACAGGCTCTGCTGCTCTGCCTTCGAGGGCAGAGGCACAGAGTTGCTATATGTCCACTTCTGCGGCTGTTTTTCTGTTCTCCAAACCTGCAAACAGAAAAGAATAAAAAGAATTAGTTAATAATTAATTTTTTTATTAGAGAAAAACTTACCGTCCCTCCCCAGCAACGGCGCCAAATTGTTGACTGAGATTTCCTGCACACAAAATATGAATATTTGATCTGAGAATTAAAGGTGTGCGAGGTGCTCAATACTAATCCGCGGTAGCAAGGCTATGCGGGTCGTGATCCTCAGGGAGGGACTGCGATGGAAGCGTTAAGCAAGTTTCTCTAAAGTTTTTATTTTTATTAGTTAAATTAGAAAGGAAGTGGTATTTACAATGGGTCGGCAAATAAAGAATTGGGAGAAGTTGTGATTTAATCTAAAAAGAAAAGAAAAGAAAAAGAAAACTTACCTCTTCAGTCTGCTTACCGTTTGAACCGTTGCGATGATTTACCTTTTCTTGGAAGGCATACAAGCATGGCGTATAGGATCGTCCGCCTTCCTAACTATGAAATAAAAGCAACTTTGAAGACCTGTTCATCGCCATAGGCCATCAAGGGCTCTTCCTCGGCTAGGTATTCTCGAAGCAGTTGGTTCTCATGGTGGGCAAGACATTAGAGAACAAATAGAAGGAAGTAATACTGAGATACACAAGATTAAATAAGAAGAAAAGAAAATAAAACAATACAAAAATAAAAGCAAACCTCGATTTGATTATTAAACAATGGTGGAAAAATAGAACTTACACCGACTGTCACCATCAGTACAAGTAGATCCCTTCCTCCATGAATACATCATCTCCTCTCAGTTTTTACAAAAAGAAAATAGAAATTTACAATGGGGGAAATAAAATTTAACCTAGAAGAAGAAAAACCTAAAAACCCTAGCTTTTGGCCCTTTGCTGGACGCTGGACGATCTGTACGTTGCACTGCAGGGGGTATTTATAGGTGCAGAAGGCCGAAGAGTCCTGGATGAAGTTGCCCACGAAAAATGGTCTCTGGATAAGCTCGGATTGCCGCGGAATTGCGGCTCTTGCCGCGTTTTCGCGGCATGGTAGAGTCTGCTGGCCACGCGCTTTGGCGCGTGGCCTCTCCTGGTCCATTCATTTGGGCGCCTGCTTCTGCAAGTGCAATCCTGGCTCTTCATATTGGGATTTCGAGATAACTTGATAATCAAGTTACCTAGATTTTGAATTCTCCCAATCTCTTTTAAACGAATTACCTTATCTCTGCACTCTTTTCATTCTCATCTGCAAGAGTTTAAGGTTGGGTAGAAGTCTATCCTTCCCTCATCTTTGATATTTGCAACTTTTAGCCCTTGTATTTTTGCATTTTTGCACCTGGGCTTGGACTTGGGCTTGGATATGGGCTTTTGGGCTTCATTAAGCTTTATTTCTTTATTTAATTCAACACTCAAGGCCTGCACACATTAAATAACAAAATATTAGTAAATGTGCAGAATTATATGAATAAATATGAAAATGTGATGGTAAATATGATGACAATTATGCATTTTTCACTACCATCACAGGCCATCTACGCAATCGTTGCCTATCACAAACCACCAAAGTAGTGGTAGATCTCTGTACTTTGATGAACATCATGATAAATAAGGAGCTGCCGGGTATGTTAATTAGTATATGAACAAGAGTATTAAGCAAAGGATTGTCTCTTGTGGAGAATTTTTTTTTTTTGGGCTAAATAACGCAACCTTCGACGGGGTTCACCGGCGACCTCCGTGGAGCAAACTTGGGGCTTGGCCGAGGCCACGTCAGAGGGAGAAGAAATGTCCGCGAGGCGGTGTTCAAATCGATGACCGTGTTTTCCTAATGCCTGTAGAATGCACATTAATTTGATTTACTTTATTTAAGTTTCACCTGTATAATTTCAGAGTAGAAAGATTTTGACAACAACAAAGCCAGTCAAAAGAACTATTGATAAGTGTATATGCTTGAGCTTGAAGGAGAGAGCAGAGAGGATCAAACTTTTCGGCAAATAAAGATTCTGGGATGCTTTTAAGGTTATAATCTCTATAAATAGAGACTCCAAATTACCACATCCTTGTCTAATTACGAAACTTAATTGCACATAGTTATATGTTAAACAATTGAATGTAAAAGAACTGGGTGTTACAAAAGCAACTCAGCGAAGATATACAAGCACCCAAGACACAACATTCATAATATATAGCACCCACACGAGACCAACTGATGCAGACATCCATCTATGCTCGTGGCGTGTTTATCAGAGGAGAAGATGGACTTGGTTGTTTTTTTACTTCATTTGTTTTGATTATGTATTTAGTCCCACATCGGATGGGAACTAGTTTTTTCTGTTTTTGTAAAACTGTAACGCTCGAATTATTTAAATTATAGATTTACATTCTAAATTCTGATCTCTGAAAAATAAAATCTATGTGATAATAATTTAAGTACAAGTTTAAATGAAAATTTAAAGAGAAATGAGAATAATTATTCCATATACATGTATGATGTGGATATTTATGTGTATGTTTGTATATAAGAATATCTTAGTGTACATATATTAATCTATGTACATATTTTATATAAATTCAAGTTAGTGGAGTGATAGGTGTACGTGAACTAGTGAGGTGGTGAGATGAAGGGGAAGAAGGGAATTTGTGAAGCCAAGTGGCTTGTTAATATTTATTTGATAAAAATGTATAAGGGAGAAAATGGGATGAAATCCTCATGGAATGAAATTCTCATTCTCATTCTTACATGCGCGTGCGCGCACACACACTCTCTCTCTCATCATCTTCTCCTCACTCTTCTCCTCTCCCTCTCTTGGTGGTCGACGACGTGGAGGCTAGGCGATCAAGAGCGCAAGGCACGTGGCTTGGGTGCGCGCGTGTAGGCGTGTGCGGGTTGACGCAGTGTGATTTTCAGGGGATTTCTTGGCCATCTGGAGTCTGCTTCGCACAATTCTTGAACCGTTGGATTCGTAAAAATAAGAGCTACGTATATACAGCATCATAGGACACTATGGTGTGTGGATGTGAGCACGACCGACTCACGACAATGAAAGGTGATCGTTGCCGGAGGAAAAATCGGCATTTTAACTTGAATCCTTAAGTAGGTGATTTCAGTCACAAATCAAATGAAAATTAAATTAAAAATAATTATAAAGTTGATCTTGATTTAAGTATGTGTATTCTTGAACAGGGGGTGTGTTTGGAGAATTAGACGGTTGATCGAACTCCGATGATTATCAAAATAAGTGAGTAACGTACTTCTGATTTATTGAACCTATATGGAATGAGAAGAGAACTTAATTAAGTGATGACTAGTAACATACATGAGAAATTGTGAACTTTGATTAGGATGGTGTTGAGAAAAAAATGGTAGTCAGATTAACTACATTAACCCTAATTACGTGGTGATGATTATAAACCGATAATATTGTAACTGAGATTATAACTTGATATATCTATACATATGTATATATTATTATTGTTTACAATTATAATATATACTGAACGTGTGAAATCGATGTGGATATATCATGAACCCTAATCGAAAACTAGCAGATGGATATTAAGTCAGAATCAGATGCTGGTAATGATGTTTATAACTTGTTTACCAAACACCTAATTAAGTATTGATACTTTTTCCGATAAATTGAACTTCATGATATATATAAACTTGAAAATATATGAATATGATTGTGTGAAACACATTGGCATATATATGATGAATAATACTATAAAATCTTTTAGAAATTATTCGATAATTGAGTAAACGCATGACAAACACCGATTGTGATTTTACATGATTTTTATGAATGTGAATGTATGTATGGCATTTGTATATACATGTTTGTTTGTATTTGTATGAAGAGGAAGGTGTTGTGCGCAGATCAACAAACTCTTTGAGGAACCTTTACGTCATAGATGTAATAGAGGAAAACTACCAACAGCAAGAACAATCAAAACAATGGAAGAAAATCAAACACAAGATTTAACGAGGTTCGGCCAAATTTTGCCTACGTCCTCGGGTCAAGGAAGAGAGATATCTTTATTGATTCAATAATCAATACAATTTCAAGCAATACATTAGAAGAGGATCCTTCCCCTCTATTTATACCCAAGGAACCCTAGAACAAACGGATTCTGAATTGGACTTGGTTTCAATTCAGAACTCTTTCCGAATTCAGCCCAGACCCGTCTGTCGATCGACCGTCCGGTCAACCGACCCAAGTCTCGGTCGACCGTGTCGGTCGACCGTGCCCAACCGAGAGTTAGGTCATGTCAGTCGGTCGACGGGCGATCGACCGGCTCCTTCTGCGGTCGACCGCAATTGGCCTGTGCATGTTGGTGCTCGCCGGTCGACCGGGCGGTCGACCGGTCTTCTGCTGCTGATGGCCTGGCTGTTGCTTCTCCTTTACTGGCTCCTCGTTTGTTGACTTTCTCTCTCTCTTCCTACAATTCTCCACCTCGGTGAAGGTTTCTCAAATCTGAGCCGAACTGCAAACATAGGATATGTCGACTCGAAAGTGGCTGCACCAGTATGGTTGCCTATGTACCCTGCCCAAGGGATCAAGCCATTCGTAGTTCATCCAAAGGAGCTTCAACAAGTTCATTTAACTTGAAGGATATGGAGCAATGCTTTACAGTGTGTAAACTTAACTCTTGACACCACCTTAGTAAGCATAGCCGCGGGATTCTCCATTGTGTGAATCTTCAGTAACTCAATATCGCCATCATTTGGAATCTCCCAAACAAAGTGGAACCTGACATCGATGTGCTTCGTCCGTGCATGATATACCTTGTTCTTGGATAAATAAATAGCACTCATACTATCACAATTAATCTTCAGTAATCCTGTTCAATCCCCAAGTCATCAAGCAATCCTTGAAGCCAAATTGCCTCCTTCATAGCCTCCGTCACAGCCATGTACTCGGCCTCTGTAGTAGACAATGCAACAGTAGACTGTAGAATAAAGCGCCAACTGACCGGTGCTTGAGATAATATAAATACATACCCGTTGTGGACCGGCGTTTGTCGAGGTCACCAGCATAATCGGAATCAACATATCCGATACAGTCCTTCTTCCCTGTGGAATCCTTCTCAAATATTAATCCAACATCTATGGTACCTTTGATGTACCGTAGAATCTACTTCACTGCCTCCCAATGACCCTGTCCAGGATTATGCATATACTTACTGACCATGGAGACAGCATGTGACAAATCTGGTCGTGTACACACTTTGGCATACATCAAACTACCAACTGCGCTAGCATATGGGACGTGAGTCATGTACTCACGTTCTTCAACAGTCTTTGGAGACATAGTGGCAGATAACTTGAAATGAGGAGCCAGTGGTGTACTTACAGATTTCGTGCCTTTGTCAATATTGAACCCCTGAAGTACCTTTTGCAAATACTCTTTCTGTGTCAAGCCCACCTTTCCACTTCTTCGGTCTCATGTAATTTCCATGCCTAACACCTTCTTTGCTTCACCAAGATCCTTCATCTTGAACTCAGAAGATAAGTCCCTTTTCAGTGTATCAATTGCAGATCTAGACTTTGAAGCAATAAGCATATCATCTACATATAATAGTAAATAGATATACTCTCCTGTAGGTAGCTTGTTGTAATATACATATGGGTCATAATGACTACGAGTGTACCTCTTTCCTCTGATGAAGCTGTCGAAACGCTTATACAACTGTCTAGGAGACTGTTTTAACCCATACAGCGATTTCTTCAGCTTGCATACCATGTCTTCTTTTCCTGCAGTCTTGAAACCTGTCGGCTGAGACATATAGATCTCTTCATTCAGATCGTCATGGAGAAAGGCGGTCTTTACATCGAGCTGGTCAAGGTCCAACTCGTACTGTGCTACTAGAGCCAATAAAATGCGAATTGAAGAATGCTTTACAACAGGAGAGAATACCTCGTTGTAGTCAATTTCTTCTCTTTGAGCATAGCCTTTTGCTACCAATCTGACCTTGTAGCGCACCATATCTTCTTTAAGAGATCCCTGCTTCTTTGCGTACATCTACTTAAAGCCAATTGCCTTCTTTCCTTTGGGCAACCTTGTGAGTTCCCAAGTATCGTTCTTGTATAGAGACTTCATCTCTTCTTCCATGGCATCTCTCCATATTTTTGACTCTGAACTCATTTCAGCTTCTCTGTAGGTGGACGGGATCACCTCTTCAATGACCGGAAGAGCATAAGCAACAACCATATTTGTAGTGAGCCAACCTGGTTTACGCGTGTTTCTCCTTGGTCTTTCAACTGCACTTGAATCAAGAACGGTCACCCATGATCTGTTCTTGATCCTCACCATCATCAGCATCTACCTCTGCTACATGATCATTACCTTGTGTCACCTTTGGCATGATCCTCAAAGATACTGAACTGTCTAGAGATAGTGGATTAGCATCATTCTCCACTTGCTGCGATACTTCATTGGTCTTGACAATCTCCACCTGCTGAGAGATCTTAGGCTTCAACATTGAAGCCTCATCAAATGTGACATCTCTGCTGAAAATGAACTTCCTGTCCGTAGGATCCCAAATCTTGAATCCTTTGATTTCCTTCTTGAAATCGACGAACAAGCCCTTCTTTGCTCTTGGGTCTAGCTTATCTTCTTTAACATGATATTAGGCTGGACAACCAAATACCCGTAGCAAATCATAATCAGAAGCAGTTTTTCCCGACCAAATCTCTATAGGAGTCTTTCCTCCAATCGCAGGCAACGACAACCTGTTGACAAGATAGCAAATGTATGCCAAAGCCTCAGCCCAGAAATCCTTCGATAAACCGGCATTGGATAACATACATCGGACCTTCTCTAGCAAAGTCCTGTTCATCCTTTCAGCTACCCCATTCTATTGCGGTGTTTCCCTAACTGTGAAGTGCCTTTTTATGCCCTCATCAAGACATAACTTAAGGAAAGGATCTGACTTATATTCCCCTCCATTATCTGAACGGAGGACCTTGATTTTCCTTCCCGTACTTCTTTCCAAATTCTTCTTCCACTTCACAAACAATTCTAGGACTTCCCCTTTGTGCTTCATGGTATATACCCAACATTACCCAGAATAATTATCAATGAAAGACACAAAGTAGTGGTTACCTCCAATTGATACAGTCTTGGTTGGTCCCCAAACATCAGTGTGAACATAATTCAGAATCCCCTAGGTGCAGTGAGTTGCTATGCTGAACTTCACCTTGGTCTTCTTTCTGATGATGCAATGTTCACAAAATTCCAGTTTGCAGGTTCCGGCACCTTTCAATAATCCTTGTCTTGTAAGAGCTTGCAAAGACTTCTCACCTGTGTGTCCCAGCCTCATATGCCATAGCCTGATTGAGTCTTCATCTGAAAGTAGCCACTTGCCCTATAACAGTACTACCCTTCAAGTAGTAAAGATTGTTCTGGCGAATGGCCTTTAGCACCACCATCGAGCCTTTGATCATCATGAGAACTCCATCCTTTATTGATACCACAAGGCCCAATTTCTCCAAAGCTCCAACAGAGATAAGGTTTCTCTTCAGTTGAGGTACATACCTCACTTCCTTCAGTTCTCTTATCATCCCATCGAACATCTTGATCTGGATTGTTCCTACACCTTCCATGATACATGAATGATCGTCGCCCATAATAACTGAACATCCCTCTAGCTTCTCAAAGCTAGAAAACCAATCCCTGTTCGGGCACATATGGTATGTAGCACCAGTATCCAATATCCACTCATTTTCTCCTGAGTAGCCAATGATAGGGTAGTGACAGAGAACGAGAATACTGATGAGTCTGAGTCTGATCCACCTGCCTGTGAGGTACTGGCTTGAGTACTGACCACTTTTGCAAGGTTTGCCTCAGTCTTTGACTCCTTCTTCTTCCCTTTGGCCTTTGGACAGTCAACTTTTCAGTGCCCTAATTCTTTGCAGAAGGTACACTGGTTCTTCTTCAGATCTCTATAACCTGGCCTGAACTTCAATCTCTCACGATCACGTTTGCCCTTCCTAGATGAACCTCTGCCTCTTACTGTCAATGCATCTGCTGATGTGCTTGCCTGAGAAGACTGTCTGTCTTGCCTCCTCGTCTCATAGTTAACAAGAGCAGACGATACTTCATGATAGTTAAGGGATTGTCTACCATTAATGAAAGTTAAAGTGAAAGTCTCATACTCCTCTGCAGGAAGGGAGTTCAAGAGAATTACCGCTTTATCTTCTTCATTTACCTCCACATCCACATTAACTAAATCCGTAAGAAGCTTTGTGTAGCGATTCAAGTGTTCATTGACGGAGCATCCTTTCTTCATCTGAAAACCATAAAGCTTACTCTTTAGCTGCAGTCTAGATTCAATGCTTTTGATCAGATATTTTCTTTCTAGGATCTCTCACAACTGCCTCGCAGATGTTTCATGCAACACAAGGTACTTGATGTCTTGTGTCAGACAAGGCCTGATTAAGCCACATGCTGATCAGTTCATCTTATCCCAATCTTCTTCAGTGGTTGATGCACGCTTCTTTTTCAACAGTAGAGTGTCTTCAAGGTTTGATGCATTCAGCGCATCCATCACCTCACACCTCCATATACCGAAGTTGTTCGTGCCGTTAAATTTCACCACATCAATCCTCGGATGCGGATTCATGGTTCTCACCGATGTATTTTCTTCAGCCATCTCTTTGACTAGATCCTCAATGCAATACGAAAACAAATGAGATTAGATGAAACAAATTTGATAAAGATGAAATCTTTACCTCCTCGCGAAACCCTAGATGAGTTTCTGAACAAATCTCCTCCCTCAAATTGACTCCTTGAGCACTTCACACGCCGTTGTTGAGATCGACACACGATCCCACAAACAGTCTCAATGCAGATCTGAGATCGACACACGATCTCCACCGATCAGCAACAGATGCCCTTGAAATCACCATATGATCCCACGTCAAACCTGAGAGGCTCTGATACCACTTGTTGTGCGCAGATCAACAAACTCTTTGAGGAACCTTTACGTCACAGATGCAATAGAGGAAAACTACTAATAGCAAGAACAATCAAAACAATGGAAGAAAATCAAACACAAGATTTAACGAGGTTCGGCCAAATTTTGCCTACGTCCTCGGGATAAGGAAGAGAGATTTCTTTATTGATTTAATAATCAATACAATTTCAAGCAATACATTAAAAGAGGACTCTTTCCCTCTATTTAAACCCAAGTAACCCTAGAACAAACGGATTCTGAGTTGGACTTGTTTCCAATTCAGAACTCTTTTCGAATTCAGCCCAGACCCGTCTGTCGGTCGACCGCCCGGTCGACCGACCCAAGTCCCGGTCGATCGTGCCGGTCGACCGTGCCCAACCGAGAGTTAGGCCATGTCAGTCGTCGACGGACGATCGACCGCAATTGGCCTGTGCATGTTGGTGCACGCCGGTCAACCGGGCGGTCGACCGGTCTTCTGCTGCTGATGGCTTGGCTGCTGCTTCTCCTTTGCTGGCTTCTTGTTTGTCGACTTCCTTGACTTCCTCTCTCTCTCTCCTACAATTAGAAGAGGACTCTTCCGCTCTATTTATACCCAAGGATCCCTAGAACAAACAGATTCTGAATTGGACTCATTTTAAATTCAGAACTCTTTCCGAATTCAGCCCAGACCCGTCTGTCGGTCGACGGCCCGATCGACCGACCCAAGTCCCGGTCGACCGTGCCGGTCGACTGTGCCCAATCGAGAGTTAGGTCATGTCAGTCGATCGACGGGCGGTCGACCGGCTCCTTCTGCGGTCGACCGGGTGGTCGACCACAATGGCCTGCGCATGTTGGTGCACGCCGGTCAACCGGGCGGTCGAACGGTCTTCTGCTGCTGATGGCCTGGCTGCTGCTTCTCCTTTGCTGGATCCTCGTTTGTCGACCTCCTCTCTCTCTTCCTATAGAAGGGACCGGGCAGGAGTCGGTGGTGGGGAAAATGGTGTTATCTGTTTCGAATATATTATATATATTGAAGGAAGAGACTGGGCAGGAGCAAATGGTGGGGGAAGAGGGTGTTATTTGTTTTGATTATATTATATTATATTATATTACATATACATATATATATATATATATATATATATATATATTTGAAAGGTAAAATGATTTCATTGATAAATTAAAAAAAAACTTAAGTACATATGTTACAGATTAGCTAGGCTACTCTTCAGTACTATTCTTAAATAACTATAGAGAGAGGAGAGGACCTTGGCCGTCACTCTCTACTATAGTACACTAAGTAAGTACTTAGATTGACCCAAAGCTAATACAACACTCACAAGAAATAAAATACATAATATAATAACTATTGATACTGAAACCAAAGGAATCAGAACTAAGCAATCGTGAATACCATACTTGATCAGATAGCTCTAGGCTCAGCTAACAAACTCTTATCAGTCTTGAATGTACTTGGACATTGTGCTTTAATTGATAAGCTTATCAGTCTTGAATGCCCCAGTTGTTTAATATAGAAATGTCCCTAGTCTTCCAGGTATAGGTTCTCAGAATGATCTGAATGTCTTCATATAAGTGCCTGAACACCAGAATCTTATGTCTTGATTGTTGCTAAAAAATCCTTGAGTTCATCTCGTTCCAAATATACCAAGTTGCCCCTCTCAGTACTAGCTCGGCTAAAAAGAATCCTATGTCTACCCTTAAATTTGGTTTTGATCACATTGCACTCTTCAAGTAAAGTACCAATTGCTGGATCTAGTTTCAACTTAAACTTACATAAAAACCAAATATAGGCAGAGTATGGGCAAGAGAAAAATAGATGGTCCCTTGATTCATTGGCACTAAGACATAAGGAGCATATAGCAGAATCAGCAACACCAATGGTGATTAGTTTATCCCTTGTCAATAGTTTATTGTGTATGGCTTTCAGTAAACAGATGGACATTTTGGGGACTGCAGTAGGCTGCCAGACAATGGAGAATAAATCAAATGCATTACCTCTCTCCCTCACCACATTCCATGCAGACTTGTATGTGCAATAACCATTATTAGAAGCAGTCCAAAACCATGAATCTGCATTAGTGGATATAATGATTTGCTGAATTATGTCCCTACAAATTTGCAGTGCATGCTCATTGAAAGACCAGGTTCCATTATCAATAATATCAGAAACTCTCCAGTGCTTAGAAAGGATAGGAGGTGAGTTCAATCCTGTCAAGTTGAGTAAATTTCCATTTTGTAACCAGGGGTCATACCATAAGGATGTATCACATCCATCTCCAATAATCTTTTTCATGTGAAGCAAAGCCTTGTCTTTGGATTGCACAATAAACTTCCAAGTACCTGAATCCAATGATGAACATGTCAGCTCTGTAATAGGCATATCCTTGACATATTTCTCATTCATCCATTTTGCCCATAAAGAATTGGAACTGAATAATCTCCAAACCAACTTGATTCCAGCAGCATTAGCTATATCTTGTACTCTCCTTAATCCCAGTCCTCCTTCTCTCTTAGGTTTACACATAGAATTCCAACTCCAAGCGTTTATCTTACCATTCCAAACGAAGTTCGAAGAAATTCTTTCTAGTTCATTGGAGATTGTACATGGAACTTTATAAGACTGCACCCAATAACTAAGATAGTTAAGAAGGACTGTTTTAACTAGCTCCACTCTGTCAGCAAATGAAAGAAGTTTGGCCATCCATCCTTCAACCTTCATCCTGAATTTGTCAATCAATGGGATAAAGTCCTTAGCCTTTAAGTAATTATGACTAAGAGGTAATCCAAGATACTTAGTAGGCAGATGACCAAAAGGGAATCCAATGACATCAGATAACTCTTCTTTATGCTTATATATATATATATATATATATATATATTATATATATATATATATATATATATATATATATATATATATAGGATTGGGAGGAAGCCAGTGGTGGGGGAAGATGGTGAAAACTTAATCAATAAATGTGATTGTTGAATATATGCATTTAATTGTGATAAGAAATTATTTAGTGTGTGAATAAATGAACATATTGTTGTAATTACGGAGTCATATGAACTTGATACCTTGATGCTTAAGTCACTTACATATAAATAATTATTGTGTGCTATAAAAGCACGGTATGTGATTGGTGTATCACTAATTATAAATATTATGAGATACAAAATTGTATCATGTAGTTGAGACATCTCTGTTCTAGGAAAGATAAAAGAAGGTTGTGTAAGAGATCAAGAATTAAGAATTGATAGAGAATTGAATTACCTATACAATAAGTATCAATATCAGAGAATTGAAACTGTAAGTTAATTAAGCACGCATTCATGGAGGATAAGTTAGAGCTTTACCTTACTCATTGAGCTATCATGCTCACCTCATTATTATTAATTCTTTTTCAGGTCATGACAAGGGTAAGAGTCTAACTTGAGACCTAACGAGCAGCAAGAGAGATTTGAATTGCTTTTGTTGAGCGCTCGTGATTTATCTGTTAGATTGATTCTTTGTATAAGTAATGCAATAATTGTGTTTGGGGTGTGTGTATGTGAGAGAGGAGAGAGAGAGAGAGAGAGTTGGACTACAAAATAAACGTTTATTTTTGGGTTCAACTCTAAACGATTTAAATCTCATGCTCCAAAATCTAAGTGAAAGATCCACTCTGTTGAAGTTGACCTACATTATTTGAAGTCTCTAAAATTCAAAATCATGTCATTTGAATACATTTTGCATATCCATCAAGTGAGCGCAAAATGGGAGGTTGAAAATAGCATTTTGCTTAGATCTACGTCTTTAGACAAACAAATTCTCTATCCGACCATTTCATCATGATCTAAACACTTAAAATCCCTTACAAACTAATTTTTATTAGATTTCAAATATTATACACCGTTAAAGTAAACAACTCACTATTTTCGGCCATTCGTTTTGTGTCCGCTTGAGGGATAAGCAAAAAGTATTCAAACGATATGATTTTTTATTTTTAGAGATTTCAAATAATGTCGATCAACTTCAAGGAGTAGTTCTTGCATTTGGATGTCGGATCATGGGATTTGAACCGTTTAGAGTTGGACCCAAAAATAAACGTTTATTTTGTAATCCACATATATATATATATATAGAGAGTTGAACAGAGAGAGAAATGTACCTTAGCCGCCAGATGAGAGCAGCTGAGAGAGACTCTCTCAGCGGTCACTTCAAAATGGCGCAAACTTATTGCAACATGGTTGCAGTCCTAAAAAATCATATATTTTCAGTACAATTTGGACTGCGAGCATGGTAGCAGTCCTCGAAAAAAGACTGCGACCTTGGTCGCAATCTTTATGTGTGTATGTAGATTGTTGGGCATATTATTAACTCATGAATTAGAATTTGTGTATTATAATAGTCAAGGTTGAGAGACACGCGTGTAGTCAAGAATATATATATATATATATATATATATATATATATATATATATATATATATATATATATATATATATATATATATATATATATATATATATATATATATATAGGGATCTGTACCTCAGCCGTCAGCTGAGAGACAACTGAGAGAGACTCTCTCAGCTGGCGCAACATGACTGAATTTTAACCACAATTTTAGATGTCGGTACCATGGTCCCAGTATTATATGAGGAATGTGATGAAGTCACATTGCTTTTATGAGAACTACTACTGCCATGGTCGCAGTCTTTTTCTGAAGATTGCGACCAAAGTTGTAGTCTTTTTCTGAGGACTGCCACCAGAAAAATGTACCTCAGTCGCCAGCTAAGAGCAGCTAAGAGAGAAAAATGTACCTCAGCCGCCAGCTGAGAGCAGTTGAGAGAGACTCTCTCAGCTGTCACTTCAAATGGTTGCAAACTTACTGCAACATGGTCGCAGTCCACTGTAACATGGTCGCAGTCCTAAAAAATCATATATTTTCAGTGTAATTTGGACTGCGAGCATGGTAGCAGTCCCCAGAAAAAGACTGCGACCTTGGTCGCAATCTTCAGAAAAAGACTACGACCATGGCAGTAGTTCTCATAAAAACACTGTGATTTCATCATAGTCCTCATATAACACTGCGACCATGGTACCAACATCTAAAATTATAGTTAAAATTTAGCCACGTTGCGCCAGCTGAGAGAGTCTCTCTCAGCTGGCGGCTGAGGTACAGATCCCTCATATATATATATATATATATATATATATATATATATAGATATATATATATATATATATATATATATATATATATATATATATATATATATATATATATATATATATATATATATATATATAATATATATATATATTCTTAACTACACGCATGTCTCTCAACCTTGACTATTATAATACATAAATTCTAATTCATGAGTTTGGATATATAATAATATGCCCAACAATCTACATACACACATAAAATCCATATTTTTATACCATCATTTTAAGGCAAATTCAACTAGTTTCTTACTTATTCATAGAAGTTCTTGGTTCATAAGGCATATTTCTTTCTTTGTTAATAATTACTTGTTCTTGAACTGCAAATGATTATTCTTCCAATAGATACTAAATTACAGTAATATTACAACTCAAGATTGTAACTTATCTCAAGATTTCTAAATTCATAGGTTGTACTAATCAAACTCTTGCAAAATTCTTAACTTAGCCTACCTGTAGTATTTCGATAATAATTCTTATTATACATGTACAATCGGGATATGTCAAGAATTCTTAGAAAATAGACTTTTTTTTGTCTTTCTAAGCGTATATGATATGACCATATTTATTTCACATAGATAGGTCAATTCTATATTCAGCTATGCAGAGATCTGCAACTCCGTACTCCAATCAGTCTATCGTAATTTAGTGATTTATCTCTGCATAGGCATCCAATTGGGACATGGTAAAATCATTTTAAAATAGACTCGTTCCTATTTTCAATTGTATAGTACATGGTATATTTTTATATAAAATATCCAGGCGAGCTAACTGCAACTTTCAGGTTATAGAGTTTTACAGATTTTGATAATTTTCTCATTCAAGTCTACGAACAACAATCCTGGCCAAATAATGAGTACGAACTAATATTAGTATCACTATTACTTAAATTATTGGCTAACAACAACTATTAATTCTAATCCACAACTTTATTACCCACAATTTTCAAAAAATGTGATTATCGTTGAGATGGAGGTTTACTCACCGATTATCAGCAATCTCCGACGACACCCGATATCCGATCAATCTCTGATTACTCAAAGCACATCCTAATAACAGTATATTATTCCAAGTTAATTCCTCAGTTTAATACTCAAATTAGGGAGGATTTTTAGTGTATTATGAACAGAATTTACCTCTGTTTTTTCCCCAGAATTTTTTGATGTGAGTTTACCCGACACAAACTCTACTTGTCGTTACCGTGCCTCAGTGCTCGCTCGGCTACAAACCCCACTTCTCCTTGTAGTTCCTGCTCTGATACCAAATGTTTGTCCCGAGATGATGTCAATTGTTGGATTTAATATACACATCAACACTCAAACAAAGATATTAGCGTTACAGAAATAAAGTACTTGCAATAAAGAAAAATAAATCACAGAAAAGTTATGCAAACGCAAATACGAGAGATTTATCCTGGTTCGGTCCTCGTGACCTACATCCAGTCCCCAAGCCACCCGCTTGAGATTTTCCTTTATCCTTTGACTTTGTACATCCAAAATCAACACCTTGTATCCCACTTGACAAATCCCCTTTTCTAAATGTATACAACTCTTCTTACAACCAAGAAGACCACAACACCTTGTACAACTTCTCTTCTACACCAAGAAGATGCTCTTGTACAATGCTTCCTTTGAGTGATTATAAACTTTCCTATAAGCCTTGATTCAGTATGTGATCGTGGACAAGGGCCTATTATAGGTTGACTTTCAGAAAACTTCACTTTGGAGTAGGCATTTGGTAAAGAAATAGAAAGTGGGAACAGTTTTCAGAGAACCAGAATTTTGCAAGATTTTTTGTCAGAAAACTATATATTTGAATTGGTATATTAACTCTAAGATAACACCCTATTTATAGCTGAACTCTATGGTTAGTTAGGGTAGTTATTAAGACCATTTTTAATATTCAAACGTTGGATAACGTTGAAGAAAATACCAGAAAACAGAAACTATCCAACAGTCAGAAACTGTCATTAGTCCACTTGAATATGGGGTTAGTCGACTCGGATAGGCAAATTTCACTGGGTTAGTCGACTATAGAAGAGACCAAGTCGACTAGGTCATGATAAAATCAAAAGACAAGTTTCTGAAAACTGAAACTAGTTGACTAAAGGGAAGTATAGTCGATTACATAAGTCTATTAGTCGACTATATAGACTGTTAAGTCGACTAATAGTGAAAACAGAGAGTTGGTATGTTTGAAGACAAATATTAGTCGACTATAGAGTTTTGTCAAGTCGACTATAGTTGGTATTAGTTGACTAGTCATTTTGATAAGTCGACTAACAACCCTATTAGTCTACTAATAGGAAGGGTCAAGTCTGCTAATAGCAAGGGCCAAGTCTGCTAATAGGAAGGGTTAAGTCTACTAATAGGTGATCAAGTCTACTAATAGGAAGGGTCAAGTCTACTAATAAACTAATGATGTGTATGTGTGTTTTAAGACTTTTAACATACTATTAACCATTACAATACACATCAATAACAAGTCTCTTTGGGAAGTCTTGATCATGTAGAACTCTTGAATAGGCTTGGGCAAAAGAGCTCCATTGAAATGGCTTCACAAATGTATCATCAAAAGTAAGTTCCAATATTCTCCCCCTTTTTGATGATGACACTTTGTGTGCACAAATACTCTCCCTGCAGAAAATAAGTTATATGTTCTCCCCTTGCAGAAAATGGGTTATAACATATATAGAAACACTGGTGTTCTCCCCCTGCAACAAATAATCATAACAAGTATATATATGATAAATATTTGAAGTATTGTTCTCATCAACTTCTTATATGGTACCTGAAAGATAAACATTAGATGGTACCAATCATAAGAGTAAAGCATTAACCTCTAGGAGACCAAACCCAATTTAAATTTTGTTTCCATCTGTTAGTATACACATAATTGCATGAATTACATATACCATGTATGTATGATGCAATATAAGTATTTTTATCAATAATGCTTAAATTTTTAGGATCCATATAAACTTGTTCTTAATTCTTTTTGAAATAATATCAGACTTTCTTTTCACAAAAGAATTATATGGATTCTAATATATGAAGATTTTTTAAAAAAATCCAAGACCATAATGATTATGTGACAATTTTTGATATGATAACAAATCATTCAACTTTTCTTTTCCTTGATTAAACTTAGTCACATTTTTCAAAATCTCTTCATATTTCATTTTGAAAACAGATATGTCTTTATTTAAAACTGAAATCCTATCATTTAAAGACATAGTTTTCTTTTTAAGCAAAATATTTTCTTTTATAAAATTCTCATTATCCTTTTTCAATGATGATATCACTTTTTCAAAATCATCTTTTAGAGAATTTATAGAAGAAACTTGAGAGACATAACATGAATTTTCTTTGAAAAATTTTTCATTTTCCTTTAATAAAACTTTATTCTTTATTTTTTCATTCTTTAGATCATTGAATAATTCATGGAATGCATCTAAAAGTTCAGTATATTGTACCTCATCTTCTTCTAGCGCCATGTAACAGATGTTGCATGTTCAGTGGTCTCTTCTTCGTCAGAGGAAGAGGAATAACTGTTCTCCCATGACGCTTGGTAGTCTTTCTTCTTTCTGAACTTTTTACTCTTAAATTTACCTTTATTTTTGATCAATGGATAATCCTTCTTCATATGACCTGTTTTATTGCAATTAAAACATTTAAACTTACCTTGCTTCAAGAATCTTCTGAATTTTCTTGAAAGCATTGCCATCTCCTCTTCATCGTCATCTGAATTGTCCGTGTCTGAGGATGCATGGAAGGCAAGTTCTTTCTTCTTTGAGAGAGATTGTTGTTCATCCTTCTTTCTTTCTTCAAGTTACACTTTATATGCCATTAGATTACCAATAAGGTTTTCTAATGTCATTGTTGAGAGATCTTTCGCTTCTTCGATTGCAGTTGTCTTCTTCTCCCAATCTGATGTGAGTGCCCGAAGGATCTTGCGAACTTTTTCTACTTGGGTGTATTCCTTTCCAAGGGATGCTAAGGAATTGGTTATGTCGGTGAATCTTGTAACCATTTCTGAGATGATTTCATTCTCCTTCATTTTGAATAGTTCAAACCTGTAGACAAGAATAGAAATCTTAGATTCTTTAACCTTATTTGTACCTTCATGTGTTACCTGAAGAGTGTGCCATATTTGATTTGCAGAAGTGGCTGTTGACACGCGGTTGAATTCTTCTTTGGTTAAGGCACAAAATAAAGCATTTATCGCTTTGGCATCAAGGTTCGCATTCTTCTTTTGATCATCACTCCAAGCATTGTAGTTGGTTGTCGGTTTGGTGTACGGTACTTCTACAATGTTCCAAAGTTCGTAGTTGAGCGATTGCAAGTAGATCTTCATTCTACACTTCCAATAGTTGTAGTTGGATCCGTCAAATAGCGGTGGACGTTGTGTAGAATGTCTTTCTTTGAATTATGATGAAGGAAACTCCGTTGCCATCCTTGTAGATTGTTAATTAGATATGCAGGGCTCTGATACCAAATGTAGTTCCTGCTCTGATACCAAGTGTTGGTCTCGAGATGATGTCAATTGTTGGATCTAATATACACGTCAACACTCAAACAAAGATATTAGCGTTACAGAAATAAAGTATTTGCAATAAAGGAAAATAAATCATAGAAAAGTTAAGCAAACACAAACATGAGAGATTTATCCTGGTTCGATCCTCGTGACCTACATCCAGTCCCCAAGCCACCCACTTGAGATTTTCCTTTTTCCTTTGACTTTGTATACCCAAATCAACACCTTGTATCCCACTTGACAAATCCCCTTTGCAAATGTATACAACTCTTCTTACAACCAAGAAGACCACAACACCTTGTACAACTTCTCTTCTACACCAAGAAGACGCTCTTGTACAATGCTTCCTTTGAGTGATTACAAACTTTTCTATAAGCCTTGATTCAGTATGTGATCATGGACAAGGGCTATTATAGGTTGACTTTCAGAAATCTTCACTTTGGAGTAGGAATTTGGTGAAGAAACAGAAAGTGGGAACAGTTTTCAGAGAACCAAAATTTTGGCAAGATTTTTGGTCAGAAAACTATATATTTGAATTGGTATATTAACCCTAAGATAATAACCCTATTTATAGCTGAACTCTATGGTTAGTTATGGTAATTATTAGGACCATTTTGAATATTCAAACGTTGGATAACGTTGAAGAAAATACCAGAAAATAGAAATTGTCTAACAGTCAGAAATTGCTATTAGTCGACTTGACATATGGGGTTAGTCGACTAGGGTAGGCAAATTTCACTGGTTAGTCGACTATAGAAGAGACCAAGTCAACTAGGTCATGATAAAATCAAAAGACAAGTTTCTGAAAACTGAAACTAGTCGACTAGAGGGAAGTATAAGTCAACTACATAAGTCTATTAGTCGACTATATAGACTGTTAAGTCGACTAATAGTGCAAACAAAGAGTTGGTATATTTCAGAACAAATATTAGTCGACTATAGAGTTTTGTCAAGTCGACTATAGTTGGTATTAGTCGACTAATCATTTTGATAAGTCGACTAACAACCCTATTAGTCTGCTAATAGGAAGGGTCAAGTCTGCTAATAGCAAGGTCCAAGCCTTCTAATAGGAAGGGTCAAGTCTACTAATAGGTGATCAAGTCTACTAATAGGAAGGGTCAAGTCTACTAATAAACTAATGATGTGGATGTGTGTTTCAAGGCTTTTAACATACTATTAACCATTACAATACACATCAATAGCAACTCTCTTTGGGAAGTCTTGATCATGTAGAACTCTTGAATAGGCTTGTGCAAAAGAGCTTCATTGAAATGGCTTCACAAATGTATCATCAAAAGCAAATTCCAACACTCCTTCTTTCCTTCTTGGCCGCCTAAGACCCTGACTTGTTGGCCCAAAGGCCTATCACCCTAGTTTTGATGATGATCAACTCATGAAGTTATGATTACTAATGATCTTGTGTTTAATTAGTGACAGATTCCTTATCAAGATCTTAGTAGGTGTGGAGCTTCAACAAAGGATTTAAAGTCAAGTTGGAAGCTAGCACCGGTTGATTCACGAGCCTATGCATCAGATCACATCTAGAGATGAGCTCGGTGGATTGCATTTGGACCAAGTCAAGAAGATGAGAAGCCTTCAAGGGAAGACTTCAAGAAGTTGAAGACTTGTGTCTAGGTATAAGATTTTTATTTGTTTTAGTTAATATGTAAAGGATAGAATAGATTGGTGGATTGCTCAAGTCATATCACACACACACTCTTGAGATTTAATTGTCTTTTCATAAAAGAATTTTAGTTAGAAAAGACTCTTTTTTTTGGTAAAAAGATTTTTCATTGGACAAAATACATGTTTTGGTAATTTCTTATATACATATCTTTTAACCAAAACAAGTTTAGTGCTTTATGTCAAAAACTAGATATTTTATCTTGATTGTGTGGTGGATCATATCCATACACACTTTGCTTTATAAGTTCAAAATATCTTGTTTTTGTATTTTGTGAAGTTATGGAAAAACAAGTTTTAGAAAAACATATTTCTAGAAAAACAGTTTTTATTTTGATTGAAACTATTTTTCTGGATTTACTGTGAATTTCTGGGATTTTATTAAGCCAAAAGACCAATCCTTAATCCCTATTTTCTGGTTCTGCCAGTTCTGATTTTTCAGAACTGACAGAGGCCGGTCGACCGGGTCGGTCGACCGGACGTGCACGACGTGCACGCCAGTGTGCACTGGAGATCGGTTGACCGGCCGGTCGACCGTTTCAGAGAGCTTTGCTCTCGGGAATTATCGGTCGACCGGGCCGGTCGACCGACAGAGAGTTTACTCTCTTCTCCAGTTGCTCGGTCGACCGGCCGGTCGACCGGAGGCTGCAACGGTCGGATTTTTGACCGTTGCCGGTCGACCGGACCGGTCGACCGTAGCTCTGACAGAGCCCAACGGTCAGATTTTTTTGGCCTCTATAAAAGGGGGTTTTGTCATTGTTTGAAGCCAAGATTTTAGGAGAGCTTTTGTCCAGTTTTTCTGATACTTTTAGAAGAGTTTCTCCACAATATTTGAGAGCAAATATTTCCTATCTTAAGGGAAGTTTTATCAAGAGAGTGTTAAAGTGATTTCTTGAGTTTTCCATCAAAGCTTTCTTTCCTTGTTTTTTCTCACACTACACTTGAGCTTCCATTGTATATCTATCCTATAGGGAGAGTGTTGTAGTGAGTTTGTAATTGGTGATCAAGTGTTAGATCACCAAAGAGATTTCCTTTGTATTTGAGGAGACGGGCAAGTGTGCTCGTTGGTGGTTAGAGTTCGGTTGTGAACTCTTGGTGGTTTGAGGTGCGGCCTCGGCGAGTCGGTGGACTTGCGTGTGTAAGGGACTTTGGAGTCCGAGAGCTTGTAGGTGTTGCGGCACCGAGGAGAGATCCGGTGGGATCTTACATAGTGAAAATCCTTCGTGTGTCGAAGGCGGGGATGTAGAGCAAGTGTGCTCGAACCTCGAAACAAACCCTTTGTGTTTGCGATTGCTCACTCTTGCTCTCTTTCTCTTTTTGTCTCTATTTTATATCTTGCATTCAATTTATTGTGTTCATCTTATATATGCATGATATATTCCCTTGTGCTCATAATTGATATACATACTTGCTTGGGTTTGTTGTTAACACTAGTATTCAACCAAGAGAGCCAACGCGGCACCTCAACCCATTCAAGGGGAATCTAGAGGAGTTTGTCCAGAGCCTCGCAAGGGGAATTCGGCAACACTCTTGTGTTATACATAAGTGTTTAATTAAAAGAAGTTTTATTTGGTCATCTTAGTTTTAATTCCGCATTATTTGTTCATAAGTGACCATTAGATTAGCCATCACCTATTCACCCCCCCTCTAGGTGATCTTACAATTGGTATCAGAGCTAGTGCTCTTGATATTGGGTCTAACAACCTAAGAGTTAAAGATCCTCTTTTAGGCTAATCACAAGATTTGTACACACACAATGGACTTCATGTCACCACCCACCTTTGACATTCTTAACATCCAAATTTGGAAGGTTAAGATGTCTTTGTTCCTCAAAGGACTTGGCCTTAGTGTATATCTTGCCACTACTAATAAAGAATATTGTATAGATGGTAAGAATTTTGAGGCTAATACAAAAGCCCTACTGCTTTAAGATCTACCCTAAATGATGTTTATTTATCTAGGGTTGCTAATTTTGATATGGCTTTTGTAGTATGGAACACCCTCATCTCCCTTGGTGAAAATGATCAATACTATGCGGGGAGTGATTCGGACGTTGGAAGCGACACCTCCAACGTATGCTACATGGTCCAAGGGGATAACTCCCTTGAGGTAACTTCCGAATCCGAGGATGAGGATGCCACTATGTCATATGATGAGCTAAATTCATTTTGCCAATTATTGCTTGAGAGATATGACATAATTAAAAAGGAAAATAAAAATTTAAAAAAGGATATTGCTTGCATGCATGTAGAACATGACTCTTTTAGAGATAACATTGCATGCTTGGAAAAAGATAACAAGAATTTGAAAAAGAACATTGATTGCATGCATGTAGAAAATGATTCTTTTAGAAATAAACTTGCATGTTTAGAAAAAGAAAATAAAGTTTTGAAAAATGAGAATGTTTCCTTATTTTCAAAATTAAATGATTTATGTGAAGGGAACACTATTTTGAAGGATAAGATTGATTTGGTGGAAAAACAAAAGGAAATCGTTTTTCAAGAAAATAAATCTTTAAAAAGAAAATTTGTTGAAAAAGAAAAGGATAATGTTTTTCAAAAGAAAAAGAAAAATGATTCTTTATCTCACCATGCTTTACATGCCACAACTAATGAGATTAAGAATTTGAAAAATAAGATAGAAAATTTGAGCTCTAATTTGAGCACATGTGCATTCAATCATTCTAAGTTGGAATCTTTGTTTCAAAAGAAACAAGTTCCCCATGCTCATGCACATACACATCATGCTCATGCTTATGTTGCACATCACGATCACAATCACACTCATAAGCATCATGATAGGGTGTACACTTGTACACATTGTGGTCGCAAAGGCCATTTAGCAAAATATTGTTTTGATAAGAAGCATAACTTATATTTTGCTATGTCTAAAGGATTTTGGGTTCCTTATAATAAAGCTAACCCCAAAGGACCCAAGAAAATATGGGTACCAAAACCCCACCTTTTGCTTGTGATGTAGGTGAGGGCTCTCTCAAAACGTGAGAGGGATGGTACCTTGGTAGTGGATGCACTTGAACATGATGGACATACTTTTGGGTTGCATCGCTATCAAGGAGCTTTGGTGGGTCAACCACCTTGCTAGGAGCTTTGAAGTTGGTAACAAATTCTAAACTCCTACTTCATTTATGTACATGCCTTTTAATTTCATGTATCATATAGCATGTTCATATTTTTTTTGGGTGCTTCTTGTGGCATTTACATGCTTAAATGTAGAATGTGTCAAAACTTGCATTTATACATATATGAATAGTGAACTACAATTGACTAATATATATTTGGACTTCATACTCATTTGTATCCACTATATGCATGTGTATAGGCTAGTTTTGATGATTCGGTCATTTATACTTGTTATGCCTATCCTTGATTTTACTTCATGTATATATGTGTTTAATTCAAATCTAATAAATATACATGTATACCCTTGAGTCATTTGCCTTCATGCAATATATATTGGACTCTTTTAGATTTGGGATATGTATGCATATTGTTAGAATTGGATAAATCATACATATACCATGAAGATTAGTATTTTAAATAAATAATAAAAAAAATTGATGATTTTTTATGTTTTTGATTTGTATTAAAGATTAAAACATGTGTAAAACAAAATGTGATTTATGATCTTTTTGAGTTTGAATGACTACTTTCATGAAAATGCTATTTACATAACCTTTGAACACTCATCTTTTATTCAAAAATATATTTATGAGCTTTATGGACTATGAGTGCTTGGATTTTTATGTACTTAGTCTCATTCATGAAAAACATATGATTTGACATATTTGAAGGATCTTTAACTAGTTTTCAAAAACAATTTATACTAGTTATGTATTCTTCAAATAGTTTTTGAGATTGTCACATGATTCAATTTTTCTTAAAATTTAATGCTTCATGATTTGAATATTAGTTTATATGTTAGTTTTTGTCAACACTAGGATTTATACTTGAACATATCATGGGCCTCAAAAGATCTATTAGTAAGTGTGCTTAAATGCTTATTTGAACCCTTGAAATGTACTTGTATTGCTTAGTTTTGATGATTCATACATATTTAAACTTATGTTCACCTTTTGGATTTGATTTATGATCATGTGCCTTTTATTTCATGTATATGTGTATTTTGCCAAACCTTAAAATATACATGTATAACTCTTGAGTCTTTTGCCTTCAATGCAAATCCATTCATATAGACTCACTTGAGTTTAAGAGATATGTATGTATATTTCATGTATTGTCAAAACATACATATATCTTGACATATAGATTTTGTTTTCAATGATTTAATAAAAAAAAATGTGAGATGATTTTGATGTTTATGATTTTCTAAGGAATATTGTACCTTATTGCCATTTTCATGATGCCATGTTTCACATAACATTAGTACACTCACTTCTTTTGAAACTATTTGGACTTTATAGATTAGAGTGTTTGAGTGTTTTGTGTTTCATTGCTATTTCATGAAAATCCTTAGATTTATTCCTTGATAGAAGGATTTCGTACTAGTTGATAAACACTCTCATGTAACTAGTTCGAATTCTTCATGTGTTGTTAATGCTAAGCTTAATTCAAATCTTATTTTTCAAGCTTATGCATTAGATTTTAAAATGGTATCAATATTTTTTATTTGATATCAAAGAGAAAATTCAAAATTTGTTTTGATAAAATAGAATTAATGATTTTGTTTTGATGAGAAAAATTCAAAATTTTTGATTTGTATTGCCCCTCCTTGACTTCTTTATTTTTGACATAAAGGGGAGAAAATTTGTTGATTTGATTTTACTTTGAACCCTTTGTTGATGATTGACAAAAAGGGGGAGAAGTATTTGTGTTTGTGTTTTGATATATATACATGATTTCCTTGCTTAAGGGGAGAAGTATTGTCCTTCTTATTTAAGGGGAATTAAGATTTGTATTTATGCATATGTGTTTTGATTTATGCAAATAGGAGTAAAAAGATTTTGATTTATGCTTGTTGCATCTCCATATTTGCATCCATATTCATGTGCTTCATGATCATATTTATTATTTATTTTGTATGCATGAGTTAAGGGGAGCTTCTTTGAAGCTTTACTTTAATCCATGCATATATAACTCCATGAGTTTTGTCATCATCAAAGGGGGAGATTGTTGGCCCAAAGGCCTATCACCCTAGTTTTGATGATGATCAACTCATGAAGTTATGATTACTAATGATCTTGTGTTTAATTAGTGACAGATTCCTTATCAAGATCTTAGTAGGTGTGGAGCTTCAACAAAGGATTTAAAGTCAAGTTGGAAGCTAGCACCGGTTGATTCACGAGCCTATGCATCAAGATCACATTTAGAGATGAGCTCGGTGGATTGCATTTGGACCAAGTCAAGAAGATGAGAAGCCTTCAAGGGAAGACTTCAAGAAGTTGAAGACTTGTGTCTAGGTATAAGATTTTTATTTGTTTTAGTTAATATGTAAAGGATAGAATAGATTGGTGGATTGCTCAAGTCATATCACACACACACTCTTGAGATTTAATTGTCTTTTCATAAAAGAATTTTTAATTAGAAAAGACTCTTTCTTTTTGGTAAAAAGATTTTTCATTGGACAAAATACATGTTTTGGTAATTTCTTATATACATATCTTTTAACCAAAACAAGTTTAGTGCTTTATGTCAAAAACTAGATATTTTATCTTGATTGTGTGGTGGATCATATCCATACACACTTTGCTTTATAAGTTCAAAATATCTTGTTTTTGTATTTTGTGAAGTTATGAAAAAACAAGTTTTAGAAAAACATATTTCTAGAAAAACAGTTTTTATTTGATTGAAACTATTTTTCTGGATTTACTGTGAATTTCTGGGATTTTATTAAGCCAAAAGACCAATCCTTAATCCCTATTTTCTGGTTCTGCCAGCTCTGATTTTTCAGAACTGACAGAGGCCGGTCGACCGGGTCGGTCGACCGGACGTGCACGACGTGCACGCCAGTGTGCACTGGAGATCGGTCGACCGGGCCGGTCGACCGTTTCAGAGAGCTTTGCTCTCGGGAATTATCGGTCGACCGGGCCGGTCGACCGACAGAGAGTTTACTCTCTTCTCCAGTTGCTCGGTCGACCGGGCCGGTCGACCGGAGGCTGCAACGGTCGGATTTTTGACCGTTGCCGGTCGACCGGACCGGTCGACCGGTAGCTCTGACAGAGCCCAACGGTCAGATTTTTCTGGCCTCTATAAAAGGGGGTTTTGTCATTATTTGAAGCCAAGATTTTAGGAGAGCTTTTGTCCAGTTTTTCTGATACTTTTAGAAGAGTTTCTCCACAATATTTGAGAGCAAATATTTCCTATCTTAAGGGAAGTTTTATCAAGAGAGTGTTAAAGTGATTTCTTGAGTTTTCCATCAAAGCTTTCTTTCCTTGTTTTTTCTCACACTACACTTGAGCTTCCATTGTATATTTATCCTATAGGGAGAGTGTTGTAGTGAGTTTGTAATTGGTGATCAAGTGTTAGATCACCAAAGAGATTTCCTTTGTATTTGAGGAGACGGGCAAGTGTGCTCGTTGGTGGTTAGAGTTCGGTTGTGAACTCTTGGTGGTTTGAGGTGCGGCCTCGGCGAGTCGGTGGACTTGCGTGTGTAAGGGACTTTGGAGTCCGAGAGCTTGTAGGTGTTGCGGCACCGAGGAGAGATCCGGTGGGATCTTACATAGTGAAAATCCTTCGTGTGTCGAAGGCGGGGATGTAGAGCAAGTGTGCTCGAACCTCGAAACAAACCCTTTGTGTTTGTGATTGCTCACTCTTGCTCTCTTTCTCTTTTTGTCTCTATTTTATATCTTGCATTCAATTTATTGTGTTCATCTTATATATGCATGATATATTCCCTTGTGCTCATAATTGATATACATACTTGCTTGGGTTTGTTGTTAACACTAGTATTCAACCAAGAGAGCCAACGCGGCACCTCAACCCATTCAAGGGGAATCTAGAGGAGTTTGTCCAGAGCCTCGCAAGGGAATTCGGCAACACTCTTGTGTTATACATAAGTGTTTAATTAAAAGAAGTTTTATTTGGTCATCTTAGTTTTAATTCCGCATTATTTGTTCATAAGTGACCATTAGATTAGCCATCACCTATTCACCCCCCCTCTAGGTGATCTTACACGACTGTCCCCTTTTAGGCTGCCACCACCTCCGGCCTTCTCCTTCAGGCCGCTATTTTGGTCAAAAAAATTCGATTGCAAAATTCTTTGAGTGGATGAAATGACAACGGAACAATTCCGATTACAAAAGAGAGGAGGGTTTGAGTAAATCTCATCTTTGTTTAAAATTAGGTCCTTCGTGTAGCGATGGAGAGTGAGTCTTATTCTCTGTTGACGAATCGAGTCTCAAACTTGATCTTCGGATCTTTTCTTTGAATCACTGATGAAGTGCGTATCTTCAGTCAATGGCAGAATTAATCTTAAAGAGATTTAGAACTTGAACTTAGTAAGTTAGAAGAGAAGAACTCTTTAAGGCCAAGGATGCTCGAATGTCGAACTCTCTGAAATTCTGAGACGTTGATTTTTCTTCCAATTAGCTGACCCTTCTGTCATAGCATTTGTGACGCTCCGATCTGGCGGGTACGGGATGTCACTGCAACGTATATACGCAGGTCGGAAATACCCTCACGTATATACGCTAAGCTTCAGTACAGGCAAGAATCAGAGGCGGAAGCACAGTGGTAATATATATTCCAACAGAATAGTACAAGTACATGGTTATCACAGAAAGCAATACAATATTATAGGAATATTACATCACTAGAAAATACAAGAGTACATAATGCGAAGAGATATATAAAAGCTGAGAGGTTCTCACGAGCAGCAAGAGGGACCTCGAGAGCCAAAAGGAGAAGAGCTAGAAGGAAGAGATGCGGCGATGTCCAAGCTTCTACTGCACTCTGACCACCACGGGAGGTTCCGCTGCGCACTTTGATCTGCTACAGCAAGGCAACCAAGGTCCGGTCTTTGGGATCTGGATATGAGAATTCAGGGCTGTCAGACGCAACCCTGCGAGTACATATATAAAGCCAAATAGCGTGCATAACAGGTACACATGTGTATGATCAAGTGACGTGGTCTAAGTATGCGGTACAAGTAATAACAAATAACATAAGGGAAATTAAAGGAACGACAGTAATCATATATTTGATGAATTTGAACTGAAAACATACATAGAGAAGGCAATATGAAGAGCATAGGTACATGCGGTAAATAAGTTGAACATGCGATAAATACAAGTATGGACAAAACTAGTTGTACAAGCTCAGATTATGGATTCACGGGACAGATACGTCAAGGGATAATCCAAAAAAGGAAACCCTCATCTGTATACCACATATCTCATGTCGCTATCATCTGAGTTTAAATAACTTGAGTTGCCCTAAAAATAACAGAATTATGGTGTATCTAGAGTAATCATCATGTGTCATAAAGTAAGGTATTAACTTAGGACATAACATTGTAACTGGAATATAAAGGTGTTGCATTTTAATTTATCCAATAATAATAATCAGTACCGTTTGATATTTCAATCGCCTCCCTACTAGCGCCTCACATCAGCGATAGTCCATATTAGAGTTCGCACTCTGTAGAACTTACCCGGGTCTGATATGTGAGTACCAGGACCCGAACAAAGGAGAGACCAAATATCACACGTTCCTAACCTTTACTGTTTGGTTGTTTTATGTTATTCATCCGATTCATATGCTTTTGTATGTGCTACCGGCACACATACATTCACTTATGAATAAGACGAGTTATTATTTGGAAACTAATAAATCTGATGGCTCATATTTATAGTGGGTCCCGTCTCTGCCCGAGACTAGCTCAGGAGTACAGGCTACTGCTTTCGGGGACTAATCATTACGCGCCCCACACGATAATTCAAATTCAGGCCACTGCTTCTGGGGATTTATCATTACGCGCCCCACACGACACTTCAGAAATATCACCATCATAAATATGACATCATACCAGTTTCCATCAGTTTCCCTCACCCTAGTGTAAGTTGAGTATTTTTATTATACATAAATGAATTGCCTAAAGATAATATCCACAAGTGTATACAGTATAACCATGATTATCCAACTACGAGAATTAACAGGAGTATAATATCAGGAGTATAATATCAGGAGTCACCCTTTTTCAGGGGTTCAGGAATACAGGAGTTCAGGAGTACAAGAGCACAGGAGTTCAGGAGTACCAAATGTCTGGTAACAGTATAATAATCATGCCAAATCCCCGTAAAAGTAATAGTCATGAATATGTAATATAATACAGGTGCCACAATATCAGGTCAAGTGTGCCAGTACCAGGTGATAGCATGTCAAGTGTCAAGTGTTATTATATCAGGTGTCAGGTAGCAGGCGATAAGTATAGCATGGCAAGTACCGGTGTCAGATATCAAGTAATAAGTATTGTACGGTGGGAGAAGTTTTCCTTGTAAAATTTTCTTGAATCAAATAAAAAATTACAGCGGATTGACACTCCGACTACAAGGGCGGGGAGATGTTTAGACTTGAATCTCCCCTTTGTTTAATGCTGGGTTCTTGATGTGGCGGTAGAAAGTGAATCTTGTTCTCCGTTGACCGACCGAACGTCAAGTTTCTCTTGTGGATCCTCTCTTTGGATCTACTGGTGGAGTAGCACAGCTCCTATCAGTAATGAAATCTCAAAGAGATTTAAAAAATTTGAACTTAGCAAGTTAACAAAAAGAGTTGAACTCTTCTCAGGCTACAAGAGCTTCGAGGCCGAACTCTGCTGAGGTAGCTCTCCTCCTCTGCCCATGGCTTCTTGGATTCCTCCATCAGGACTCTCCTCCTGAGCCCTTTTAGAAAAGGACCTCTCCCCCTGAGCCTCTTCCAGTCCCTTAGAGAGGTCTCATCTTTTTTTTTCTCCCCCAGAGCCCTTCCTCCAGGTTCTCCCCCCTCTCTAGCTATTCATAGCTATTTTTTATAGGAATTGAGGTGTAACCAACCCCTTAAATCTCTCGATAATGAGAGGGGTGTAACCAACTCCTTAAATCTCTCCATAATGGGAAGTTATTCCCAATTATGTGGAGAGAAAATGGGGTGTAACTGACCAAGTTCGTGGCGCAGTTATAGCAAAAATGCAGGTCTCGCGCTGGACGCGGACCTCACTCTGATGTTGAGACGCGGAGCTCATAGGCTCGCGTCTGTGTTGGAACGCGGAGCTGCTCAGACTGGCGTTTGAGTTGAAACGCGGTGTTGGCTGAGATCCGCGTATGGCGACCTTCGCGTCTGACATTGGAATGCGAGGTCTGCGTCTGGCGACCTCCGCGTCTGACAAAGGACGCGAGGTTCGCGTCTGAGGCTGGAACGCGATCTCCGTGTCTGGAAGGTTCGCGTCTGAGGCTTTGTCTTTAGTAATTTTTTGATAGCCTACAGAACCCCCTCCAAAGTTTTCGATATTCCGCGATTGACTGGGACGGATTTTGAAACACTTTGGACTTCGACTGAATTTAGGCTTCCTGTAATTGGACTGGCATTCTTCTTTGAGGCAATCTCCTGGGGTGCCCTAAGCTCGATCCTGTCTGGATGGTGAACTTCATGAGTGTACTGATGAACTTCTTGAAGCCTCCAGGAAGGATCATCACAAGTATCTTAGAAACTCAGTCTAGCACTTTATTATGAGCACTGTTTGCTTGGTGTACTGTTGAAACGGTGGAGTTGTCAATTGCTCTTGCCAGTATACTATTGAACTGATTGTAGTAGCAGAGATATACTCTTTGTATTGTAGGGAGAGGACGCAGCTCTCATAGACGCGGTTCTCGCACACTGATCAAGTGGAAACGCGAACTTCACCAAAGTTGAGACGTGGCTCTCAATTGTTGTAGAGACGTGGCTCTCAATTTCTGTAGAGACGCAGCCTTTACTTGCTGTTGAGGCACAACTCTTAAGTTCATTGAGACGCGGCTCTGTACTTGAGACGCGAAGTTCACGCTCAAAGCTTCTTTGAAAGAGTTTTAATTGCCGAGGTGTGATTTAACTTGACAAATTAAATAACTCTACTGGGAGAATTTGAGAAGGTTACTGTCAGAGGTGTGATGTTAACTTGACAGTGGGATCATGACTTGTGATTTGAACAAGTTTTGTGGACATGTTATTCTATTGATGAGAATAACAAGTGGAGTTTGATCCGCTGGGGATTATGTCAGAGTCTATCGTCAGAGGTTTAGTGTTAACATGACTAGTACTCTACTGGGAATGAAAGTTTGTTGTGTGATATTAACATAACAACGATTGATTTTGCGATCTACGCAATTTAAGTGGACCTGTCATTCTATTGAAAAGAATGACAAGTGGGATTGGATTTGTTGAAGATCCATGGAGATTTTTACCATCAAAGGTGTAATGTTAACGTGACAGTTTGGGTTTTCAAGTTGAGCAAATTGAATTGTCAGAGGTGTGATATTAACTTGACAAAGATGTGTGCTAGAGATGTGATATTAACTTAGCACCCCGAAAGTCTCATTTTCACTAAGAAAATTGAGAGAAGATCATTGTCATAGGTGTAATGTTAACTTAACAATGAAATGCATGTTAGAGGTGTGATGTTTAACTTAGCATTGAAAGATCTCATTTGCACTGAGAAAATCGAGGAGATCACTGTCATAGGTGTAATATTAACTTAACAGCGATTGATTTTACGATATGAGCAACATTAGTCAGAAGTGTAGTATTAACTTGACCAAGAGATTCTGTGATTTGTGCAGTTTGGTGGGCTTGCCGTCCTATTGAAGAGGACTGACAAGTTAAAATTTTAGTCAGAGGTTGATGTTAACTTGACTGGGATTTGTCTTGCGATTGGAGCAAGTTTGGTCAGAGGTGTGATGTTAACTTGACCAAGATTTGTCTACTGTTAGAGTGTGATTTTGAACATAACAGTATTTTGAGTGGGCTTGTCATTCTATTGAAGAGAATTGACAAGTTGAAATTTTACCCCCAGAGAAACATCACAGCCTTACTATCAGAAGTGTAATGTTAACATGACAGGTTTGATCTATAATTATTTTGCCGGAAAAACAGGCATTTTGTGGTCCTACCATTCCGTGGGTAGAATTGGTAAGGGATTTTGGAGGGAATTTTAGGGAATGAGTTGTCAGAGGTAACTGTTAACATGACAAATATTGATTTCCCTGGAAAGTAAAGATTTACTGTTAGAGGTGTAATGTTTAACAAACAGTAATGGAATTTTGTGATTTAAGCAATTTAAGTGGACCTGTTATTCTATTGAAGAGAATGACAAGTAAGATTATACCCATCAGGGATCTAAATATTTCTTTACCGTCAAAGGTGTGATATTAACTTAACGGATCAGATTGAATCTTGTCAGAGGTGTGATATTAACTTGATAAGGACGTAAGCTAGAGGTTTACTGTTAACTTAGCTCCATAAGAACTTCAGTTTCATTAGGGAGACTGAAGATATCACTGTCATAGGTGGTGTTAAACTTGACAGTGGAGGTAATGATAAAAGTGTGATGTTAAACTTAGCATTGGTCATCTCGACTCCGATACGGAAATTCGAGGGAAAATCATTGTCATAGGTGTATTGTTGAACTTAACAATGAATTAGATGCTAGAGGTGTGATGTTAAACTTAGCATCACTCATCTCAGCTTCGATATGGAAGCCTGAGGAAAAGTGACTGTCAGAGGTTTAATATTAAACTTGGCAGCAACGTAGCAGTAGTTTGTCAGAGGTGTAATGTTAACATGATAGTAGTTGGTTTTGTGATATGAGCAATTCTATGGACTTGTCATTCTATTGATGAGAATTGACAAGTGGAGTTTGAAATGTCAGAGGTGTAGTATTAACTTGACAATTTGGTTGATTTGTGAGCAACAAGCGAAGCTAGTACTCGCTGGGGAGTATTGAAACTTTCCATTGTCAGAGGTTTGATATTAAACTTAGCAATGATTGTATTTGTGGACCTACCACTCTATGGAAGAGAATTGGTAGGAGATTTTGGTGAAAAATAAAATGAACTGTCAGAGGTTTAATATTAACGTGACAATAATTGATTTCCTAGAGGTATGTAAAATTCGCTGTTAGAAGTGAGTATCAATATAACAGCGAGGATTTTTAATGAGTTTCATTGTCAGAGGTTTAATATTAACTTGACAGAATCCACTGGGGATTGAAAAATCTGGTTTGTCAGAGGTTTATTATTAACATGATAAATCCCAGTTCATTACATTAGGGAGATGAACATAAGTATTTTTGTGGCCCTACCATTCTGTGGATGAGAATTGGTAGGAGATTTTGGAGGAGAGGATGTGACCAAGTCCCTCAAGGTTTTTAGCAAACCTTCTACTCAGGCTTGTGTTTCCACGTCGGATAAAGGACGTGAGATCCGCGTCTGGCGACTTCCGTATTTGACTGAGAAAGGACGCGAGGTCTGCGTCTAGCGACCTCCGTGTCTGACATTAGAACGCGAGGTCTGCGTCTGGCGACCTCCGCATTTGACTGAGAAAGGACGCGAGGTACGCGTCTGGCGACCTCCGCGTCTGACATTGGAACACGAGATCTGCGTCTCTTGGAGGAGTTTGAGTTTGAAGCCTTACAGGCTAAAAACTGACAGCTCAATTATCTGAAAGTTGCAGTGACAATCAAAAAACACGCCGAGATGAACTGCTCGCACCCATGGGATTAGAGTTTCTCAGTTCATATTTGAACATGGCCTCTTGGGGCTGAACGCGAACCTCGCGTTTCTGAAGTGAAACGCAATGATCTCATTCTGGCGTAGCCTCCTGCTAAACGTGTGTCTTGCGCTTTTGAATAGAAACACGAAGGTCATCCTTTAACACTGTCAGTGACTCTCGCACGCTAAGGTCATGTCTTGGCGCGGCCTTAAGTTGAACGTGGGTCGCGCGTTCTCGCGTTTTGGCACAGCTTGAGGCTGGACGCGAACTTCACATTTTGGCGCCGAAACGCGCAGCTCATGAACGTGAGCATCGCGTTTTGTTGCAGAAATGCGGGGCTAAAAGCGAACTTCGCGTTTGGTGCCGAAACGCGGGGGTGAAAGCGAGCTCTGTTTGTTGATGGTTAACTTGACGTTTTTGTCGACGATCAGCAATCCGTTTGGCTTGCAGGAGTTGATGCGAACCCCCTGCAAATTGAGTTCGCTAAGCCTTAGGAGGAGTTTTGCGGCGAGATTTGCCTTCATCATTATTGGCCTCGCGGGTCTCGTAGGAGACATTGATGCGGGCCACATATGCTATTGCAACCACTCATGTCTGTTGACGATGAGTGCAACGCCTTCGCAGTCTCTCGGCATTTCGATTGAGTCGCAGAGGTTGTTGAGAACCCTCGGCATCCGGAACTAAAAGTGCCTTGATAAAAGGATGGAGGGGAGATTGGTCTCTATTTTCATCTTACACGTGGGTCATGGCGTGGGTCTCTAAAAAGACATTGGGGCTGACCATGTTATCTTCACGGGAGACTCCCGAAGCTTTGGGGGAGTTCAACTTCTCTTAGTCGAATTCGATCACAAGCGATTCGACTATGAATCCAAGCATCTTGACATCAGCTTGCGCCACCACTTTCTCGTTGGTTGAGAAAGATCATTATCCCCAGCGGAGTCGCCATCTCTTGTACGGTGGGAGAAGTTTTCCTTATAAATTTTTCTTGAATCAAATGAAAATTTACAATGGATTGACACTCCGACTATAAGGGAGGGGAGATGTTTAGACTTGAATCTCCCCTTTGTTTAATACTGGGTTCTTGATGTGGCGGTGGAAAGTGAATCTTGTTCTCCGTTGACCGGCCGAACATCAAGTTTCTCTTGTGAATCCTCTCTTTGGATCTACTGGTGGAGTAGCACAGCTCTTATCAGTAATGAAATCTCAAGAGAGATTTAAAAAACTTGAACTTAGCAAGTTAACAAAAAGAGTTAAACTCTTCTCAGGCTACAAGAGCTTCGAGGCCGAACTCTGCTGAGGTAGCTCTCCTCCTCTGCCCATGGCTTCTTAGATTCCTCCATCAGAACTCTCCTCCTCAGCCCTTTTAGAAGAGGACCCCTCCCCCTGAGCCTTTTCCAGTCCCTTAGAGAGGTCTCATCTTTTTTTTTTCTCCCCCCAGAGCCCTTCCTCTAGGTTCTCCCCCCTCTCTAGCTATTCATAGCTATTTTTTTATAGGAATTGAGGTGTAACCAACCCCTTAAACCTCTCCATAATGAGAGGGGTGTAACCAACTCCTTAAAGCTCTCCATAATGGAAAGTTATTCCCTATTATGTGGAGAGAAAACGGGGTGTAACTGACCACGTTCGTGGCACAGTTATAGCAAAAATGCGGGTCTCACACTGGACGCGGACCTCACTCTGATGTTGAGACACGGAGCTCACAGGCTCGCGTCTGTGTTGGAATGCGGAGCTGCTCAAACTTGCATTTGAGTTGAAACACGGAGTTGGCTGAGGTCCGCGTATGGCGACCTTCGCGTCTGACATTGGAATGCGAGGTCTGCGTCTGGCGACCTCCGCGTCTGACAAAGGACGCGAGGTTCGCGTCTGAGGCTGGAACGCGATCTCTGTGTCTGGGAGGTTTGCGTCTGAGGCTTTGTCTTCAATAATTTTTTGATAGCCTACAAGTATAGCATGGCAAGTACCGGTATCAGATATCAAGTAATAAGCAAAGTATGGTAAGTACCGGTATCAGATATCAAGTAATAAGCATAGCATGGCAGGTACCGGTATCAAATATCAAGAAATAAGCATAGCATGGCAAGTACCGGTATCAGATATCAAGTAATAAGCATAGCATGGCAAGTACCGGTATCAGATATCAAGTAATAACATAGCATGGAAAGTTCTGGTATCAGATATCAAATAATAAGTATATCATGGCAAGTACCGGTGTATACATATCAGGGCCAGGTAACTAATATATCGGTGAGAGTCGCAACATCAAATACTAGGTATCAACCGGTCACATAACAAGTACATGGTTATCACAGAAAGCGATACAATATTACAGGAATATTACATCACTAGAAAATACAAGAGTACATAATGCGAAGAGATATACAAAAGCTGAGAGGTGCTCACGAGCAGCAAGAGGGACCTCGAGAGCCAAAAGGAGAAGAGCTGTGGCGGCGTCCAAGCTTCTGTTGCACTCTGACCACCACGGGAGGATCCGCTGCGCACTCTGATCTGCTACAGTAAGGCCACCAAGGTCCAGTCTCTAGGATCCGGACATGAGAATCCAGTGTTATCAGATGCAACCCTGCGAGCACATATATAAAGCCAAATGGTGTGTATAACAGATACACGTGTGCATGATCAAGTGATGTGGTCCAAGTATGCAGGTACAAGTAATAACAAATAACATAAGGAAAATTAAAGGAACGACAGTAAATCACATATATTGATGAATCTGAAGTGAAAACATACATAGAAGGAATATGAAGAGTATAGATACAAGCGGTAAATAAGTTGAACATGCGATAAATACAAGTATGGACAAAACTAGTGGTACAAGCTCAGATTATGGATTCACAGGACAGATACGTAAAGGGAATAATTCAAATAAGGAAACCCTCATCTGTATACTACATATCTCATGTCGCTATCGTCTGAGTTTAAACAACTTGAGTTGCCCTAAAAATAACAGAACTATGGTGTATCTAGAGTAATCATCATGTGTCATAAAGTAAGGTATCAACTTAGGACATAACATTGTAACTGGAATATAAAGTGCTACATTTTAATTTATCCAATAATAATAATCAGTACCGTTTGATATTTCAATCGCCTCCCTACCAGCGCCTCACATCACCGATAGTCCATACTAGAGTTTGCACTCTGTAGAACTTACCTGGGTCTGATATGTGAGTACCAGGACCCAAACAAAAAAGAGACCAAATATCACACGTTCATAACCTTATTACTGTTTGGTTGTTTTATGTTATTCATCCGATTCATATGCTTTTGTATGTGCTATCAGCACATATACATCCACTTATGAATAAGACGAGTTATTATTTGGAAACTGATAAATCTGATGGCTCATATTTATAGTGGGTCCCATCTCTACCCGGGACTAGCTCAGGAATACAGGCTACTGCTTCTGGGGACTTATCATTACATGCCCCACACGACACTTTAGATTCAGGCTACTGCTTCCGGGGACTTATCATTACGCGCGCCACACGACACTTCAAAAATATCACCATCATAAATATGACATCATACTGGTTTCCATCAGTTTTCCCCACCCTAGTGTAAGTTGAGTATTTTTATTATACATATATGAATTGACCAAAGATAATATCCACAAGTGTATACAATATAACCATGATTATCCAACTACGGGAATTAACAGGAGTATAATATCAGGAGTCACCCTTTTTCAGGGGTTCAGGAGTATATAAGTTTAGGAGTATAGGATTTCAGGAGTACCAAATGTCTGGTAACAGTATAATAATCATGTCAAGTCTCCATAAAAGTAATAGTCATGAATATGCAATATAATACAGGTGCCACAATATCAGGTCAAGTGTCCCAGTACCGGGTAATAGCATGTCAAGTGTCAAGTGTTATTATATCAGGTGTCAGGTAGCAGGCGATAAGTATAGCATGGCAAGTACCGGTGTCTGATATCAAGTAAAAAGTATAGCATGCAAGTACCGGTCTCAGATATCAAGTAATAAGCATAGCATGGCAAGTACCGGTATCAGATATTAAGTAATAAGCATAGCATGGCAAGTACTGGTATCAGATATCAAGTAATAAGCATAGCATGGCAAGTACCGGTATCAGATATCAAGTAATAAGCATAGCGTGGCAAGTACCGGTATCAGATATCAAATAATAAGCATAGCATGGCAAGTACCGGTGTATACATATCAGGGTCAGGTAACTAATATATCGGTGAGAGTCGCAACATCAAATACAAGGTATCAACCGGTCACGTAACATAGTACATGAGAATGGCATAAACATATCAAACTCTTCACAACATTATTATAATAACAATAATAAATTTATCTATTTATTAGCCATGCGAAGCCGAGTGAAGCGGGAGCAGATTTAGGCATACCCGGTATACTACCGGTTTGACAAAGTATAATAACGGCCGGCAGCTATTTATAAAGCATGATAATTATTTATATAACATATACTAACTTGCATAAAGAGACATCATATATTAAATGCAAGATAATAATTATTAAACATGAAATGATGGTAATAAAGCAAGAAATGTCAAAGAAATATACTTGCCTAATACCGAAAAGAAATACTGAGCAAAACCCGAGAAATTTCGTGAACACGCACGAGCAAGCTATTAGCCCATAATATATATTAAAATATATAAATATAAATATATGTATAAATATTAGGGAGGGAATGAGAGAGGAGAGAGAAATTGTAGGAAGGAGAGAGAGAGTAGGAGAGAGAGAGCATAGGGTTTTTTTAAAAGAGAAAATAGGAATTAAAAGGGGAGGGGTGTTTGTAATTATAGGGAAGTAATTTGAGGGAGAGGTGGAGGGTATTTTAGGGATGGGTATATATATATAGAAAGAATAAAAGAAAGAAAGAAGAAAGAAGAGAAAGAAGAAGGAAGAAAGAAAGAAAAAAAATGGAGGGGAGGGGAGGGGGTTAGTGGCCGGCCACCGCTGGCGGCGCTACCACTGGGGGTGAGGGCGCGCGCGGGGGGCTACCCAAGGGGGGAGGATTGGTGGTTGTGTTTTGGTGGTTTGGAGTTGGTGGAGGAGTTTGGTGGTGGTAGTTGTTGGTGGTGGTGGTTATGGTGGTTGTGGTTGTTGTTGGAGGTAGTGGGGAGTTAGAGGAGGTGATGATGGGGTGGTGGAAGTGGTGGAAATTATGGAGATGGGGGGTGAATTTTGAAGAAGAAGAGGTGGGAGAAGTTATGGGCTTAGTTGAAATTGGAGGTGATAGGTTGATGGTTGAATGAAAAGGAGGTGGTGGAGTGGAGAGGGGGTATGGGGGAGGTGGTTGGCCGGCCTAGAGGTGGGCCGAAGGCGGTGGTGGTGATGAAGGAGGCGACGGTGGAGATGAAGGAGTAGATGAGTTTGATTTTGTTTAGTTGAAGGAGTTGAGATTGGAAATGAAAAGAGAAGGAAGGAGAAGGGTTTAAATGGAGAAGGAGGAGGGAAAACGTGATGATGAAATGAGATGGGAAGAAAGATGGGCTGCTGTTGTAACCTTGCAGGAGGCTACAGGCGACAGGCGGCGTGGCAGGGGAGCAGGCGGCTGGAGCAGGAGATGGGGAAAGTCAAAGGAGAAGAAAAAAAAAGAAAGAAAAGGAAAGAAAATTAAAGAAAAGGGAAAATTTTAAGAAAAAAGAAAATAAAATAATATAAAAATTTTATTGTTAATTAATTTATTTATTAAAATATCTGGGAGTATAAAGTAGGGGAGTATATAAGGAAAAAGTAAGAAAAGAAATCGTCGGTAAAATTTTTTTTATTTAAATAGGGTGAAAATTCGACTGTTTCAGAAATGTTCCAAATAATTCTTAAAAATAGAAAATATTATTTTAAGATATTCAGTGAAATCAGATTCAGAAAATTCAATATAGTTTTCAAATTAAAAATCTTGGAACCTTCCTGAGATACCAGCCAACACCTGGATCGGTCAAATTTAGATATATTTAGAAAATTTTCAAAAAAATGTATTTAGATAGAAAATGAAATTCTAAGAAGTAATGTGAAATCTATTTTTAAAAATTCAATCCCGTTTGAAAACTAAAAATCCGGGAATCAATCAGAGACGCCGACCGACACCGGTTTTGGAGATTTTGTAAAATAATTCTAAAATTTTTTAAAAAATCATGAAAAATCTAAAATATTATAAAACAGTGTTTAAAACTAAAATTGATCAAATTGGACTACCAAAAGTGTCAAATTGGGCTACAGGCTGGTACCGGGTTCCGGTCCGGGTCAGGGTTGACTCTTAGACTGAAAATCTAGACCCGATACCAAAAATATGAGAAATCACAACTTAAAAATAAATACTGGAAGAAAATTGTAATAATATGGTCAAAAAAAGTAGGGATACGTATATGGGTACGTATTCCAGGAATGGGGTGTTGCAGCATTCATAGCTATTTATAGGGGAGTTTGGAGTATAACTGACCCCTTAATTTTTTTTCCATAATAGGAATTAATTCTCCCATTATATGGAGAAAACGTGGGTCTTAAATTGACCCAGTTTATAGCTGTCAGTTACAGAAGAACGCAGATCTCACGTTGATAAGCAGAATGCGGAGCTCATAAGCTCGCTCTCATTTGAAATTGAAACATCCCAAGCACACGGCTCGCATTTAGAATGTGAAGCTTACATGATTGCATTGAATTTGAAGCGTGACCTTGACTTAGGTCTGCATGGGAAGAGAACACGAGGCCCATGTGTGAGGCTATAACTCGACCTCCGAGTTTGTGAGGTACGCGTCTGAGGTTAAAACGTGACCTCTGTGTTTTGTGAGGTCCGCATCTGAGGCTGGAATACAACCTCCACATTTTGTGAGGTCTATGTCTGAGATATTTATTTTTAGTAATTTTTAGATAGCCTACAGAATCCTTTCCAAAATTTTCAAAACTCCGCAGTTGATTGGGACAAATTTTGAAATACTTTGGACGTCATATTTGACTAGGATTTTCATGATTGGACTGGCAATCCCTTGAATTGATCGGATCTTAATCTGTCTAGATTTTGGTCTTCATGAGTTAACTATTGAACTGTTTGAAGCCTCTAGAGATGGTCACCGTAAGTATCTAAATACGCAGTCTAAAACTTATTTGAGCTCTGATATTGTTGTTGGTGTATTGTTGAACCAGTTGGATTGTCGTTCACTTTTCCCAGTGTACTGTTGCGCTAATTGTAGAAGTGAAGACACATTCTTTGTGTTGGAGAGAGAACACGGTTCTCATTGGAATGTGGATGTCATGTTGAATGTCACTGTTGCGTTGTAATTTTATTCAGAACGTGCATGTCATGTTGGAGAGTTCTGGATGCGGACATCGTCTTAACGCAAAAGTCGCGTTGGACAGTTCTGGACGTGGATGTCGTCTGAAACACGGGTCTCCACAGTGTCATGCATCAGCTCAATTTGAGCTCGAGATCTGTGTCACGTATCTCGGCTATTGGGAGGCCTAAAAAAAGAACACGGCCCTTTCAATCCGTCACTTGTTTTGACCGTTCTTCTTCAGTCAGACCCCGTCTGAGAACTCAAAAACTCTTAAGCTTTCAGAACCCAAAAGCTTCTAGCTTTTTCAAAATATTTCCAAAGATTAAGAACTGATTTCATGGCTTTCAAGGGCAAGCAAGCTGCTTCTTTGTCAAGTGTCATCGTCCCACTGACCACCATGGGTGGTTCTCCTCCTCTGAAGGCCCCCATTTCAGGTAATTGAAAATAATTTTCGCAGTTATTGAACTTGAAGGAGTTTTGACCTTTGAACTTCTCTGAAGTTTTAACAATCAACGCTGAGTCCACAGGCTCGCATTTGATTTATGACCGCGACTCTTACGCTGATGAATAGGAGAATAATAAAAGTTATAATTCTGCTTTTTGAATTATATCTGTTTCTATTTTATTAGAAAACTAGACTAAATAAAACAAAGAATTTTACTGGCTAGAGATGTCATATTAACTTAGCAAGTAAATGATCAAATGACTTCACTGGGAAAGTTGAATAGGGAAAGATGTAGTTTCAACCAAATATCTCGTTCTCGTTAAGAAGATCGATGGAAATTACTGTTAGAGGTGTGTAGTTAACTTGACAGGGAATTTCCTAGCGGTGTTATGTTAACTTAGCAAGCAAAAATCTCATTTTCATGAAGAAAATTGATAAAATTATTGTCAGAAATGTAGTATTGAATTTAACAGTGAGATGTGCTAGAGGTGTGATATTAAATTAGCGCCAAATGTCTCACTTTTACTGAAAAAATTAAGAAGATTAAGGTGTAGTATTGAACTTAACAGTAATTGAATTTGCAGTTTGGGCAAATTTTGGTTAGAGATGTAATATTAACTTGACCGTGATCGGATTTGCAACTTGACTGATATTTGTTTACTGTTAGAGGTGTAATGTTTAACATAACAGTAATAGTTTTTGTTTGCAGTTTGAGCAAGTTGGATTATCAGAGGTACGATATTAACTTGACAAAGATTTGAATTTGTTATTTGAACAAATTTAGTGGATTTGCTATTCTATTGACGAGAATAACAAGTGGAGTTTGATCATGCTGGGGATATGTTGTAGTCTTATTGTAACACCCCGTTCACGGAATACGTACTTAATACATATTCAGATTTGATCATATTTTTTCGATTTACTTTCCATAATTATTTTTGTATTGTGATTATTTATGTGATTGTTTTGAATTGGATCCAGATTAGTGGACGCGGAGTCAGCCCTAGTCTGAACCGGGGACTCAATACTAGTGTATTGCTCAATTTAATTTTGCGGTAGTCATATTTGACCGGTTCTAGTTTCAAATATCATTTTCTAATGTTTTAGATTTTCTATGCTTTTCTAGAATTTTTTGAATTAAATTGCAAAATCTTCAGAACTAGTATCGACTGGTGCCGCCGATCAATTCTTGGATTTTTAATTAATAAACGGAGTTGAATTTCTAAAAACCGCTTTCTCATGATTTCTTAGAATCACATTTTCTACCTTAATGCATTTTTAGGGATTTTCCTAAATTTATCAAAGTTTGGTCAGTTTTGATTTTGACCGGTTTTGTTGTCGACCGGTATCGCCGGTAGATTTCGTGTGAAGCTTGTTCTCTTGAAAAATTAAGCAAAGGATTGTCTCTTGTGGTGATATGTTGATCACTTTATTTTCCCAGTGTTTGTAGAATATGGACATTAATTTGATTAACTTTATTTAAGTTTCACCTGTATAATTTCAGAATAGAAAGATTTTGACAACTACAAAGCCTATCAAAAGAACCATTGATAAGTGTATCTTCTTCAGCTTAAAGGAGAGAGCAGAGAGGATCAAACTTTTCAGCAAATAAGGTTTCTGGGATGCTTTTAGCATTATAATCTCTGTGAAAATCCTCTATAAATAGAGACTCCAAATTACCACACCTTGTCTAATTAGGAAACTTAATTGCACATAACTATATTTTAAACAATTGAATATAAAAGAACTGGAGTGTTACAAAAACAACTCAGCGAACATACAAGCACCAAGGCGGAACAATCACCAATATGTGGCACACGCACGAGACCAACTCTTTATTACATTACATGTGCAAAACATTTGTTGATAAATGTGTTTAGAATTACAACATGGAAATTAGCAAACATTTATACATTGTCATTGTTGTTAAGTACAACACAATCAAGTAAATGTTGTTTCTCCTTGGGGAAGAATCTAACATGCCGATCACCGAGATCAGCGTACCACAACGTCGAGTCAATCTCAAACCAATATGACACGGACAAAACAATCAAAGAGAAAGCGAAGAACAAATGATTTAATGAGGTTCAACAATTACTTACGTCCTCGGGACAGAAGGAGGAGAGATCTTATTAATCAATCAATTACAAGATATAATAGTTGGAGATAATACCCCTCTTTATATAGCCATAAAATCTTTAAAGAAAATGAAACCAACGGATTTGAATTCGGATCAGAAATGAACCCATAATTATATTAGGAAACCCAGAATACATGTCCCGGTCGACCGGCCAGTCGATCGCTAAGCATCATTGCAAGAATCCTACTCCCTGTTGACCTCTGGCACTACAGTCGGTCGACCGGGCAGTCTACTGCTATCCTCTGCTGTTGCTGCTTCTTCTGGGCGATCGATCGAGCGATCGACCGCAACTCTCTTGTGCACGACTGTGTGCATGGCGGCCGATCGACCCTCTGTCTTCAGCTGAAAATTGGGCTTCTACACGCACCTTTGAACTCTGATCTCTGCAATATCTTCTCCGATGAGTTAAAAACTCTACTAAAAAGATCTTACACTCTCTCCCCATAATTCTCCATCTAGTTGAAGATTTTTCAAATCTGAGCCGAATATACCATAACACCATGTTGACTCCATTGGTCTGCACCAATGTGGTTGCCCATGTGCCCCCTGCCTAGGGGATCAAACCATCCGTAGTTCATCCAAATGAGCTCCGTCAAGCTCAATCTACAGAAATCGAATCTGTAGTAAAGAACCTAACTGGCTGAGTCATATGAATTTCTTTACCAATACCATCATAGAGAACAATAACCATCAATTTGAGCTTGTCTAGCTCACCAATTTCAGATTCACGATTTTTCACCCACTTTCGTGGATTCAACTTGATTTCTTTCGCTGCATCTAACTCAACTTGTTCAGTATCCATCACGGCTACATGATCTCCACCCGTTCTCACATCCGGTGAGATTCCAACTGATATTAAATCAACTGAAGGTGGTGGAGTAGCATCGACCTTCTCCCACTGCGACCTGTCTTTGGTCTTCAACCTTTCCACCTGCTGAGAGATGGTAGATTTTAACAATAAAGTCTCATTAAATGTAACATGTTTACTCAACATAATCTTCTTGTTTTCAAGGTCGCATAGCTTGTAGCCTTTCATATTTCTCTTGACATCCGAAAACATAAACTTCTTTGCTCGCGGACTTAAGTTGCCATTTTTGGCACTGAAGTAGGCCAGTCATCAAAAGACACGTAGCAAATCATAGTCCTAGGCAGCTCCACCCGATCAAATATCCAACAGAATTTTACCTCCTATCGTAGTCGACGACAATCTATTCATGAGATGGCTAGCATATTCCAAAACATCAGCCCAAAAGACTTGTCATATTGTGCATTAGACAGCAAATGCTGAACCTTCTTCAGTAAGGTACGATTCACATTCTTAGACACCCTATATTTATCAATTTTGAAGTGAATACCAATCCTATTATTCTGTCCAAATTGTAAGAATTGATTCTTGTACTTTGTAATATTATCAATTTGGAGTGCCTTCATCTTCTTATCAGTCTGTTTCTCTATCATATTCTTCCACTTCACCAACATATTTAGGATTTCAAATCTTTGTCTTATTGGGTATACTCAACATTGCCAAGATAAATTATCAATAAACGAGACAAAGTACCGATGACCTCCAAGTGATGCAGTCTTGAGAAGACCCCAAACATTAATGTGAACATAATCAAGAAGGCCGTCTGAGTGGTGAGTTGAGGTGCTAAATTTCACCTTCGTTTTCTTGTCCAGAACTCCACGTCCACCAATTTCTAATTTGCAGGTAGATGCATTTTTCAATAATCATTAATTTGCAAATGCTTCTAAGGAATACAAACCAACTTGTCGGAGCCTTATCTGCCATAATCAGGTCGAGTCATCTTCCAAATGTTCTAAATCTGCCAAATTTTCACTACTCTATAAGTAGTACAAGTTGGTGCGTCGAATGCCATTTAGAACTACCAACAAGCCATTGGACATCTTGAGAATGCCTTCTCTAAGAGTCTCCCTTAGGCCCTGCGCCTCCAAAGCTCCAACTGAAATTAAATCTTATTCAACTGAGGTACATACCTTACATCTTTCAACTCTCGTATTATCCCATCAGATAGCTTGACACAAACTATAACTATCCCTCCAATATGGCATGTGTATCCGTCCCCAAACAATACCAACCTGCATCTAATTTTTCAAAACTAGCAAACTACTCCTGTTTGGGACAAACGTGATAGGTGTTGACACTCCGAAAAGACGAACTCTAAGGCAACTCTGCGACTGGTCCGAATGAAGTCTAACTTGTCAACATTTCTAAAAGACAAGTCACAGGCAGGCAAAAAACCTATTCATCTATGATGGACAAACTAATGATTTGGACTTCACTGATCCAGTGAAGCAGATAGTGAACCAAGCATTTACCTTCTAAAAAACCCAAAAAGAAAAACTCCTAGCTTCACAGCAAGCTCACTGCTAGCTTCCCAGCGAGCTATCAATAGCTCAGCTGTGGGCTCACCTCCTAGCTTCGCTTGAAGCATCTCATAACTCTGTTGAAGAGCTCTCTTTTAGTTTCGCTGCAAGCTCAGTGTTAGCTTCGCAGCAAGCTCAATAGCTCTGTTATGAACTTGCCTTTTAGCTTCGCATGAAACTCTCCTTCTAGCTCCGCTGTGAGCTTATCCTCCCAGCTCTGCTCTAGGCTCTTTATGGTCATTTTTGACCAGTTAGATCTCAGCACGAGATTAATGTGATCATTATCACATTTTAGGTAGTTGCTTGCCATGATCCAATCACTCCTCAATCAATTGGAGAGGATCAAGGGAAATTCCTTAAATAACTGGAGAAAATCAAGGGTTGTTATAACAACCTTAAACCACCTGGCTGATAAGCTCTGCTGGCGCAAGTTAACTTCGTAGAGGCTATGTTTAGCTTCGCAAAGAAGCTATTCTAGCTTCGCAGCGAAGCTAGACTGTATTGAGTTTTAGGAGAACAGTTAGATCCCTTAAAGTCTATAAATAGCCCACTGTTAGGCAGGCTCTAGGCTGGATTTTTGATAGCCCTTGGCTGAAAAATTCAGAAAAAGGCTGATCTTCTTAGAGAGAGATTTCATAAGAAATCATTCTTTAGCTTTCAGCTTTTCTCAGAGAACTTTACTTCTCTTTCGGGGTACTAATACTCTTACGATCTTCCTTTCTCAAAGGATTTCCAGAACCAGGTGAGAAGAAAATTCTTAAGCAGGAGACTTAAAGACTCGATCACTCACATCGTCAACAGAACAAAGTGGTCGCGCGCTGACCAGACTTCTACCGGTAGACTTCTCCAGAAATCTCAGTAAAAGATTCTTGTAACTTTCTTTTTACTTGTAATTTTCTACAACACTTTGGTAAAGTTTTCCCACTTTGACTCTAAAGGAAAACAAGATAACGACTCCGCTGGGGACGGTCTTCTTCACCAACAGGAAGACAGTGTCGCGATGTGATGATGAGACCCTTGGGTCTACTGTCGAGATATTGGTCATTCAATTTGACCAAGAGAGGTTTGAGCAAATTCTCTTTAAGGGTGGCTCAAACCCCACTAATACACACAAGCACACGAAGATCTCAGTGGCTAGGTCTCCTCTAACCACTGCTCGAAAGCAAGTCTCTGACAAGACGAAGCAGGCTACCTGCAGGCCTAACTCAGTCTCAACAGAGGCTAAACTAGCTTCGGGCTAGCACCTGTATGCTGTGTGCTCAGATCAGTCTCTAAGGCTTTCTGGATTGAAAAATCCACTTCAGCCTAATGCGAGGCTAAAAGATCCCTGTAGGCTGTCTAAAAATCATTAAAAGATAAGCCATTAAAAAAGGCAGAGTTTCAGGTTCTAGACGCAGGACTAATGATCGCCATCCGCGTCTCAACACCAAGGCGCGTGGGCTCAACACCCGCGTCTCAACATCAAGGCGCGTGGGCTCAACACCCGCGTCTCAACATCAAGGCGCGTGGGCTCAACACCCGCGTCTCAGCCTCAAGGCGCGTGGGCTCAACACCCGCGTCTCCACCTCAGGGCGCGAGGGTCCAAGGCCCACATCTCGGTTATAACCGCCCTGGTTATGGGGCCAGTCGCCGTCCACATAGCAGGTAAGTTAGCCCCTCATTGTGGAGCACTTTTAGGGGGCACGTTCACCCCTGAAACCTCTATAAATAGCCCGCCGCTATGAGGAACGAAGGACAGAAGAAACAAGAGATAGACAAAAAGGCAGACAGAGAGAGAAGCAAGAGAGAGCTCAACTCTTCAGCAAGCTTGCTGCGTACAAGTTGCTCTTTGCCTACCTTCTCTTTGAGAGTTTTGGTAGACAGAGCTGTGCTACTCCTTCTACTAGCCGAAGAGAAGATCCCCGAAGGTCTAGACGGTCACCCGGTCAATGGAGAACAAGATTCACTCTCCATCGCCACACGAAGAACCCAGCCTTAAACAAAGGGAGGATTCAAGACTCAACATCCTCCCTCCCTTGTAACCGGAATACGAGTCCGTTGTAATTTTTCAATTTGATTCAAGGAAATCTTACTTCGACCCCGTACCTTCTCCGTGCGCATACCAGAGATGGCGACTCCGCTGGGGACTTCATTTGTTACCGACGAGCAAATCGTGGCGCAAGGTGACATCCTCTGTAAGGGGAAGATGGTCGAATCACTAGTTGTCGAGTTCGACCAGGCGAAGTACGAAGAGTTTCTCTCTTCCGGCTCCAAGAGCCCAAGGACCCGCGTCTGCCGCAGGGTCTCGACCAGAAATGGCCCCGAAGCCCGATCTGAGGCTCTCTCGGGCGCCGCTGCTGCCAACTGTGCCAAGCAGGATACACGCGCCAACGCCTCTCAGGAGGCCCGCGTGGTCTCAGGCACAACTGCTGTTGCGACCAATCGCGCCGCGTGGAACACACGCGTCAGCGTCTCTCAGGAGACCCGCGTGGCCAAAATCTCTGGTGTCTAGCATCAGGTCGTTATTAGTCTCTCTCCACCTCCACGACGCAACCGAAATGCTGAGCGTCGTCAGGGGAGGCGTGCGCGTCAGCTTCAAGTTAGAACTTCTGATCACCCAACTGAGGCTGCACGCAACGCGCAAACTGGCGTCTTAGCTGCGCCGCATCCAGCGCGCGAAGTCCGCATTTGGCAGCCCAAACGCGAGACTCCCCAAGTTAGGTCCTCCGAAGACCAACTTATCAAACGCCAAGGTGAAACCTCTGCGCCTCGTCAGGCGCAAGAGGCACGCCCCCATAGGCGTGGGGCCCAGCAACCCACTCTCTCTCAAACTCTTCTGCCCTGACGCACTAAGCGGTAACGTGACAATCGCGTCTCGTCTCAACAGCGACGCCAGATGCGCGTCTTACAGCCGCGGCGCGAAAGTCGCGTCCCTGAAACTCGCGTCCAGGCTGTACAGCATATGGATGCCTCTCGTCTTTGACGTTGCGAGGTTAATCTCTTCGATCCCCCTCCCATGGATCTGAGGGATTACTTGACGAAGAAAAGAAGTGCCAATCAGGTCACTTCATCATGTTGCTGCCAACGGCTCATCTCTATGCTCTCCGAGTGCCGTTGTGGTTCAGGTGTGCACCAGCAGTCTTTAGTTAGACAGCTGACCCTGATACCCCGTCAGCCAAAAGAAGATGCTCTCATAGGTGGAGGATGTTCTCTGACACTGAATACCCAGAGCTCACTGCGAATATGACAAGCAGGAGCAGAGGAAAACAGCCTGCAGTCAGCTCTGACGAGTCTGACTCTGAACCGGAAGGAGTGTATCGACACACTCGTACCCGGACCGGGGCCATCCCCCCGATTGATTATAATGCCCTAGCCCGGGGCATCAAAGTGAACGACTCTCATTCTGCTGTAGCAGAATCATAGGCCTCGAATTCTTCCATCGAGAAGGAGGCCTTCATCTACATGACAAGCACTCCTGAGGAGACAGCCCGACGCCTGGATCAGCAGGCCCAGGTTCAGAGGGAACAACTCGATATGATTCTTGCTCAACGGGAATCTATCGAATCTCTCAAGCAGATGCTTGCGCAGTTGCTCGAAGACAGGAAGAAATCTCCCCCTAAAAAGTCTAAGGGCAAGAAAAAAGAGGGAGAAAGCTCGTCTTCCGTGCACCCTGACGGAGAGAAGCCCACCTCGACCTCGTCCAAATCCTCGTCGCAAGGGAAGGACGACCAAAATCAGGGGAAGATTCATTCCGAAAGAATGAATCAATTAGAGCAACGCCTTGAGGCCCTCACCCACCGTAAAGGCCTCCAGGAAGCGGGAGTGGTCCGGCCTTATCCGGCCGAGTGGGACTAGGTTCCATACCCGCCCAAGTTTAAGGCTCCAACCTCCAAGCATTCGATGGGAAGGGGTCATCCAACCAACACCTCTACTACTTCAAATCCCAAACAGGGAATGTAGTAGACAATGATGCCATCTTGGCACGTCTGTTCATTGGCACCCTGAAAGGGCTCGCCTTCGAATGGTTTATGAAACTCCCGGAGGGCTCCATCAAGAACTGGGGTGATTTGGAGAAGCTATTCCTAACGCGCTTCTTTGAAGACGACTCGGAAGTCACGATGCCCACCCTTTTGGCTACCAAACAGCGAAAGGGAGAGTCCGTCAAATCTTTCGTGGAAAGATTTCGGAATGTGGCACTCCGATGTCCGAGCGGCATGACCCAGGTCACCCTGGTAGAAACATTCCGCCACAATCTCCAAACCTCACTCCTTGCTCAAATAGGAGTTGCTGAAAGCCGCACCTGGAAGCAGTTGGTCCAACAAGGTGAGCAGGCTGAGGAGATTGTTGCCCGTGTCAGGGCAGAAGAAGGGAAGCCACGGCCAGAGAGGTCAACCAGGCGTGCGTCAGACACATCCCTCCAGACAAAGCGAAAGGATAATTTGGCAACGGAGACCAAATCTCCCGCCAAACCTCAACCGGTCAAGGCGAGTGGCTCTTCAAGCCAGCCACGCGCCAACAAGCAGTATTCTTTCAAGGAGGAACATGTCGATTCGCTCTTTAAGCTACTCAATAAGAGCAATAGACTGAAGCTCCCTGAAGCCAGGCGCCCTGAAGAAGTCGGTAAAACCGACAATCCCAATTACTACTTATACCACAGGATGTTGGGACACCCCACCAAAAGCTGCTACATCTTCAAGGACATCCTTCAGGCCCTGATTGACACGGAGGTATTAAAACTCCGACCAGAGCAGAAGAAGGTGACGGCTAACATGACGTCAGTTCTCCAGTTCGGAAGACAACCCCCAACGCCTTCGGGGGTGGTCCCTATTCGAAAGGAGAGCTAAGAGTGGTCAACACAGATCCTCAACAGCAACAAGAGAAAGGCCTGATACCTGTTCCCACGCCTCGAGGGGAAATCATGTGGGTCCACCCTGACCTTGTTGACGCCCAGCAATGGACTACTGTAACTAATAAAAAGTCCAAGGGCACAAAGGCGTCATCCTGCAATGTGGTGTGTGCCTCTTCTCGAGAAACGGATACCGATATTCCTTCACTAACCGACTCGGAAGAGGAGACAATAGTTCTAGCCGCAGAACCCGGTCAGCTGGTGGCGAAAACCCGCTCAGGACAGCCCTACTTGAAGCAGTATGGCGAAACGGCGGCAACCCCTCCACAACCAACCGCAGAGCCAACCAAGCCCTCCACAAAACAACCCGTGGAGAAACCGAAGGAGATTCGATTTTCTCGAGCCCTTCAAAAGGGCATCGCGGAAGGATCCACGGCGCCTTACCGCTTTGATGTCCTGGCTCAATTGGCCAACATCCCGGCGCGCATTACCCTGTATGAGCTTCTTAGGCTGTCGAAGTCAACCAGAGAAGCTCTACAAGAGGCTCTGGCAAATGCTGAGGTCTTCATGACCCAGGTGCCAAAGGAGGAAGATGTAGAGAATTGTCTCCACACCTCCCAGAATGCCCCCTGCATCACCTTCACGGCAGAGGATATGCAGGTTAAAGGGAAGCATGATCGACCCCTGTACTTTACAGGGTATATTGGATCATCTGAAGTGAACCGCATTCAGGTAGATCCAGGGTCCGCGTTGAGCATCATGCCTCGCCGGGTCATGCAACATCTGGGCATTCCTACTCATCGTTTGAGCCCTACCCAGATAACTATCTATGGGTTCAATGCCAATAGGACCCGTCCGATGGGGAAGATCAAGCTCAAATGCCAGATTGGAAGTTTAAAGTCGGAAGTGACATGCTACATCATTGATGCCGACACTTCCTACAACCTATTGCTGGGACGACCGTGGATTCACCGCAACTCCATCGTTCCCTCCACTCTCCATCAAGTCATGAAATACATTGACGAAGGTGGAAGGTGCAGACGTTGATTGCCGAAAGGCATCCATTCAAAGGGGTCGAGAATTATTTCACAGACTCCTTACTGTACCAAGATCCCGTGGAGACGGATGAAGTCCCGCAACCGGAAGAACCAGACTCTGGCAATGAAGCCGATACCGAACTGGAGGAAGATGAGTGTGTGTGGGAGCTAGATCCACCTGTAATGGGCATTGATAAGCCTGATATTGACAATACCTCCGCCGATGATGTAGGCTGTTGGTACATTAATGAAGAATTAGATTTAGCGTATTTTTCCTGTGTTTGCTTCTGATTCAGTGCCGTCAGACACTAGTACCGACGTGGATGACAATCTCTGGTCGGCAATGGATGATTTAACGTTGTTGCATGTACCAGTGAAATCGTCCTTTAAAACATGTCGAAATGTTGGCGATGCGCAATAATCAATATTCATGGTTCTCACGAGAAGGAAGGGCCAAAGACCAATTCTTTTTGGACGAATTGACTCTGAGCCAATGGACCATGAAGAATCAGAAAGCGAGCAAGAACCCCCTCAGTTTGGTCATTATGAGCCAAAGGCACTCAGAATGATGAAAAACATGGGGTATGACCTCACCAGCAGACTCGGGTTGAACTTCGGCAAAGGACGGAGGACGCTACTTCGATCCTTTGTGCCAAAAGGAAAAGCACCCGATTATTATCATCGGACGCGCAGGGGGTTGGGCTATGTATCAACTCTGACTCCATCAGCCTCTGATTCTGGGGCTCATTTGGCCATAAATACTCTTCAGGCACATCATCATGGGAGTCAGATGTCAGTGTCGGCAACATCTTCGGGAACTTTCAGTGAACATGGTTTTAACAAGCCACCTGGAACACGGAGATGAAGAAATGATCCAATCTGATACAGATCTTTGGATCAAACATTTAAATACTCTTTGGGATACCCGCTTTGAGCAGCGCGAACCACCCACAGAAGACAAGATTGTTCAGATTAATCTAGGAGATGAGGCCAACCCTAAGCCCATCTTCATAAGCGACAGCCTGTCACCGTCGGAGAAAAAGGATCTAACATCTCTTGTTCAAGAGTACAGAGATGTCTTCGCTTGGAATTACGAAGACATGCCTGAACTTGGTCCTCAGGTGGCTATGCACCGCCTCAATATCAATCCGAACGTAAAGCCTGTTAAACAACAACAGCGACGGTTCCGTCTAGAAATGATGGAGGCGATTCAATCGGAGGTCAGAAAGCTCATAGATTCTGGCTTCATCAGGGAAGAGCAACATCCCGATTGGGTAGCCAACATCGTCCCCGTTGCTAAGAAAAACGGAAAGATCCGGATCTGCATCGACTTCCGTGATCTAAATGAGGCTTGTCCCAAAGACGAATTCCCATTGCCAATCACAGACGTCATGATTGATAATACCTGCGGATTCGAACGAATGTCCTTCATGGACGGATTCTCAGGATACAGTCAAATCAAAATGTATCCTGACGATGAAAAGCACACCTCCTTCAGGACACCATTGGGGGTTTATTGCTATACCGTCATGCCCTTCGGACTGAAGAATGCGGGGGCAACCTATCAGAGGGCCATGAACGCCATTTTCCAGCAGCAAGTACGCAAAACGGTAGAATATTATGTTGATGATATTGCGGTAAAAAGTCGCACTAAGGGTGATCACATAGCTGACCTGAAGATGGTCTTCGACATCATGCGGGCTCATCGATTGAAGATGAATCCCACCAAGTCCTTCCTGGGGGTGGCCAGTGGTAAATTCTTAGGATTCATTGTAACCTCCACCAGGATCCATTTGGACCCGGAAAAGGTTCAAGCTATCCAGGAGATGCAGCCTCCAAGAAATCTCAAGGAACTCAGGGGATTACAAGGACGATTGACGTACATCCGCAGGTTCATCTCAAACCTCTCTGGAAGATGCCAACCCTTCGCTAAGTTAATGAAGAAGGGTGTCTCGTTCATTTGGGACGACGCTTGCCAACAAGCGTTCGAGGAAATCAAGCAATACCTCCGGTATTTGGAAAGCCTTTCCTGGTGTACGTCGGGCAATGGATCATTCTTTGGGAGCTCTACTAGCTCAGAATGATGATCAAGGACGAAAGTGAGCAATCTACTATCTGAGTAGAACAATGATCGGAGCCGAACATCGGTATAACCCGATCGAGAAGGAATGTTTGGGATTAGTGTTCGCCATTCAGAAAATGCGGCACTATCTGGTAGGCCAAACTATAAACGTCATATCAAAAGTCAACCCCTTGAGGTTACTTATGATTAAGCCTTCATCATTGAACGGCCGGCTGGCAAAATGGGCCATATTGCTATCTCAATATGAAATGCACTTTTTACCACAAAAGGCTATTAAGGGTCAAGCGGTGGCGGATTTTCTGGCTGAGCATCCAGATCCGAGGGCAACCAAGCTTTACGACGATCTCCCAGATGAGGTCGCTGAAGCCTGCCAGACCCAGACATCCTCTGAAAGGCAGGTGTGGCAACTTTTCTTTGATGGTGAGTCTAGAACGAGCCCAAAAGGACACCTAGTAGCAGGGGTAGGAGTAGTACTTGTCTCCCAACAGAACTATGTAATTCGTCGAGCTGTCTCATTAACTGAGCCGTGTTCCAACAATGTGGCAGACTACAATGCTCTTTTGATTGGGATGCAACTCGCCGATGAGATTGGCGTTAAAAATCTCGAGGCATATGGTGACTCCAAACTCATCGTTAGCCAGGTTCGCGGGGAGTACGAAGTCAGACATGAAGACATAGTATCCTATTACAACGCAACTGTCCACATGGCTGGGAAGTTTACGAACTTATACATCGACCATGTACCACGCAAGCAAAATGCGCATGCAGATGCACTGGCATCCCTTGCGGCCTCCTTAGCCCTTCCAGCTGGAGCAATGGAGAAAGTATTTGTCTACAGCCACGACCTGTATTGCCCGAGAACTGACCTCGAAGACTATCAGGGGTCAAAGGGAGAGTGTCAAGGCAAAGAAGCGCTGGAATTGTCAACCGGGCTAGAGCTTAAAGACTGGCGATTCCCCTATATCGACTATGTCTTGTACGGCATCCTGCCTGAGGACGCCAAGGAAGCGGCTGCCATTCGAAGGAAAGCCCCTAAATTTTATTACAATGCGATTACACGAACATTGTATCGTCGATCGCATGACGGGATCTTGTTCCGGTGCCTCTCACCAAAGGAGGCTCAAGAGGTATTGAAAGAAGCCCACGACGGCATGTGTGGAGCCCACCAACCCGGCCCAAAATTGGCACATCGACTCCAAAGGTTGGGTTACTATTGGCCCAAGATGATTGCCGACGCCGTCACTTATGCTAAAAGATGTCACGCTTGCCAGGTGCATGGCGATTTCATCCATCAAGCACCAGAGTACCTCCATTCTACGACCTCTACCTGGCCATTTGAAATGTGGGGGATGGATGTAGTTGGCCCTATCAGCCCACCATCATCAAAAGGACATCGGTTCATTTTGGCAATAACCGATTACTTCTCCAAATGGGCCGAGGCCATCCCTTTGAAGGAGGTAAAATCGTCTAACGTGATCAAGTTCGTAAAGCATCACGTCATTTTCCGTTTTGGTGTACCTCGGCGAATTGTCCATGACAATGGACCCCAGTTCATCAGCCAGGCTTTCCAGAGATTCTGCGCTAAGATCAGAATCCAGAGTGTGTCCTCAACGGCATACTATCCTGCTGCTAATGGTCTCGCAGAAGCTTTCAACAAGACTATTGGAAAGCTCCTCAAGAAATTCGTCTCGAAAAGTCAACGGGACTGGGACGACAAGTTAGGTGAATGCTTATGGGCCTATCGCACAACTTTGCGAACCCCGACTAAAGCCACGCCGTTTTCTTTGGTATACGGGTGTGAAGCCGTGCTTCCACTAGAAATCCAATTTTCATCTCTACGCGTCGCCTTGACAGCAGAGATGACAACAGAGGAGAAGCATCGACAGCGACTCCAAGAATTGGAAGCCTTAGACGATAAGCGTCTGCAGGCCCAACAGCAAATCGAGCTCTATCAGGCTCGAATAACCAGAGCCTTCAACAAGAAAGTTAAAGTGCGAACTTTCAAGAAAGGCGACCTAGTCTTAGTCGTCAGAAGACCCATGGTGATGACGCACAAGACAAAAGGAAAATTTCAACCCAAATGGGAAGGACCATTCGTAGCAGAGTCAGTCTACTCAAATGGATCGTATCGCCTCATAACTTCAAATGGCGATACACTCATGATGCCGATCAATGGCAGATTCTTGAAGAAGTACAATCCTTAATAGTACTCCTCCTCCGATCAAGTTCAAAATTACACCTCTGATCAAAACAAGAAGAGTTTCTTCATTAATATCCAACGCCTCCGACGGCTAAGGATAGAAGAAAATGTTAGCTTCTAAGCCCAACATAAGTCTTCGACAACTCATCATGCTGAGGGGAATAGCATGGCTAGCCCAACTCAAACGGTAGTTGGTAAAGGCACCTCAAATCCGTTGATAGCTGAGGGTTTGCTAAAAATCCTAAGTGGACTCAACTCCACTCTCCCCTCCAAAATCCCTTACCAATTCTCATCCACAGAATGGTAGGTCTACGAAATACAGTCGTTGCCAAGTTAACACTATACCTCTGGCACTTCAAACTTCACTCGCCAATTCTCATTAATGGAATGGCAAGTCTTCAAAATTGCTCATATCGCAAATCCAAATTTGTCAAGTTAACACTATACCACTGACATTTTTTTTTTCAAACTCCACTTGTCCATTCTCATCAATAGGATGACAGGTCCTTAAATTGCTCATATCGCAAATCAATTTCTGTCAAGTTAATATCATACCTCTGACAAATTACTGTTAAGTTAACATTACACTTCTAAATAGTACATCAAGTTTCTGCCAAGTTTAATATCACACCTCTGACAGTCACTTTCCTCCAGACTTCCATGTCGAAGCCGAAATGGATGATGCTAAGTTCAACATCATACCTCTAGCATCCAATTCATTGTTAAGTTCAACAATACACCTATGACAATGAATTTCCCTCGAACTTCCGTATCGAAGTCGAGATGATCAATGCCAAGTTCAACATTACACCTCTAGCATTACCCTCACTGTCAAGTTAAACATCACACCTATGTCAGTGACACTTCTGTTTTCCCAAATGAAACTGAAGTATTTCTGAGTCAGGTTAATATCACACCTCTGACTCACATCCTTGTCAGGTTAACATCATATTTCTGACAAGACTACATTCAACCCGTTAAGTTAATATCACACCTCTAACGGTAAAAACCTTTTTAGATTCCCCGCGGATCTAGATTCACTTGCTATTCTTTTCAATAGAATAACAAGTCTACCTAAACACATTGTTAGGTTAATACTACACCATTGACAGTGTTTTCCTTCAAATCCCCAGCTGAGCTTAAGCAAGTGAATCCTAAACCTTGATAAAGGCCCATTTTCCCTGGGGGTACGAGTCTCACTTGTCATTCTCCTTTATAGATTGACAGGTCCACAAAATTGTCTTATCTCTTGTCAAGTTAATATTACACCTCTGACAGCATTGGGGAGTTCCAAAAATAGGATTTCTCTCTAAAAAGTTTGACTGTTTGAAATTATCATCATAGTTTTGACAAGTCAAAGTCCTTTGCTTCTATGCGTCTGACTAAAAGAAAAAGTTCAAGACAATAGAAGGAGAAAAAGAAAAGTGTCACTTTTATTTATATCCAGGCACATGAAAGTGATACAAAAACGCTCTCTTATACAATAAGATTGAGTGTTATAGTTAAGGAGTACAAAGAAGTCTCTCTCTCTCAGAGGTTACACTCGCTCCTCAGCTGCATGTTATTCCGAGTACATGATGCTTGGAAGGGCGCCAAAGTAAGATCGGACATTGTGGCAATGATCAGAAGCTGGTTGCACCACGATGCATGATGCAACCATCGAAGATGTCTCTGGCTGATCGAGAACAATGGTGGTTCTTGAGGTCTGATGGCAGCAGAATCTTCTGATCCCACCTGACCATCCGAAGCCGGATTATGATCCGTCGAACACCTCCATCCAAAGTGGGGGTATGATCCTTCATTGATGACATCTCTTCCGCCAGAAGATCGTTTAATGAGCATGGAGTTTCCTCGATGTCATTTCTGGGGTAAGAGAGGAGGTTTTAAGACCTCACAGGGGATGCTACCCACCACTGTATCCACTGCAACCCCCGCCGCCATACCCACTGTGACCGTGACCAGCCCGCAAGCATGACTGGTGCATCACGTCCAATGAGATCTTGATGAGAGTTATGTCCCCGTCAGGGATCGTGATTTCATCCCTTGTGGACGACGGAGACTATGATTTCTTCCTTGTGGACGAACATCGAACAAGTTCGCTGGCCGATATATTCTCCCACGGGCCCAGCGAACGTGAAAAAGGATGATCAAGCCTACCTGCAAGAAGCAAACAAGGGAATTAGACAATTCAGAGCTTAGTATACTTCGACAGAAGAAAACTAAGTCACAAACGCGGTTATTGCTGAAGACTGCAGACGCGGGAATGACCCGCACGCTGAGCCAGATTCCTGCAACAACAGAAATAGACGTGAGCAAGACTGTGATACACACAGAATTCAAACGCGACCTAATTGCACATCTGCGTCTAAGATACAAGGCGCGCAGAGAATCAGACGCCAAAAAAATTGCCATCTCTCTGTTGGAGGAACAGGAGTTGCAAAAGTTCAGGCCTGAAACCTTCGACCCAAATTGAAATTCTTCCAAGTCCGTGGCCTCAAGACGCGAGCTCTGTGTACAAAGCCCGCAGCCAGGTACCAACGACTTCAATACTAGCGTTCAAAAAAGTTTAAGTCGATGGCGGAAATTCCAGAAGAGGAATGCACCAACCACGACTTCACAAGAAAGTCCAGATGATATCTCTCTAAGAGATATACTAAAATTCAAACTTGGTTGGATCTAAAATGTCATGGTAAGTGGGCATGGCATACCCGCAGAGGCCTCTGTTAAGAGTTGAACTCTCTGCATCGAGGCGCGGACGTAAAAGGTGCTCAGGGAGACGCTTCCTATCATTGAAATCACTTGACAATGGTAATCTACTGAAGAGACCAAACAGAAGCACGGAGGCTCTGGGTCATCTTCGTCCATGGAGGCAAACCCCTGATAGGGTCCTTGAAGGGAGAAGATAGAGTCTCTCAGAAAGGGAGAAGACAGAGTCTCTCAGAGCACTCGCTCTCAAAAAGAACACAGTCTAAGTATGGACTGTTAAAGGGAGAGGAGGAGCCCCTATTTATAGGCAGCCCATAATAACCGTAGTTAATGGTTCATCAATTGGAACCGTCGGCCTTAATGACCGCACGACTGTCAAAGCCCAATGGGAGGCTGACGCGTGGAGCGTCGCTTCGGGAAGTGTCGAAGACGCTAGTTTCCAACCGCCAGCGCCGTATTGGCATTAAAAGGCATTAACGCCTAAGCCCAATAAAGAACTGACGCGTGGACAAACCGCTTCGGGAAATAACGGATGATGCGGGTTCCCAATCGTCAACGGAGACTTGACGTTCAAAGATTTTACAAAATCTTTATGACAGACTGTCTATAACGCCTGGGAAATCGTGCCAAAACGCAGGTGTGAGAGCTGCGTCCAAAGACCCGCGTCCCCTCTTTTCTCAAAAAAAAAAAAAATCGGCGTCCTCCTTCATTCCAAGCTAGAAGATCATTCGCGTCTCTTGGATGATTCAAAGTCGATCCACGTCTCTCAACAAAAGGGACTAATTTTGGGGGCCCCAGTGGGAAAGCACATAAAGCTGCGTCCTAAGGCTTATGACTTCAGCAGAAAAAGCCCATCACCCTTACAAGCATCTTGGAGCTGCGTCTACAGCGCCACGTCCCTGACTGCGTTAATGTTAAGGGGCGTAAGACCTCATTATCCTGAACTCTGCGTCTGGATAGAGTTAAGGATTGCAGCCAATGAACCACACTCAAAGCCGCGTCCTCCGTGTCTGCTTGAACCGCGTCTTCACTGGCAGTCAGTAAGGGAGCACAACCAAAATCTGTGATTGAGAGTTTGGATTCATCTACAGCGGGGCAATGAAGGTGGAACAAAAATTTCAACGACTTTTATTATTCAAAAATGATAAAAGTAGATACAAACACTCTTGGTAAATAGAGTGTCCTTTTCTTTACAAAAAAAAAAAAGAAGAGAAGGCTAAAGGTCCTGGTTCGCCAAGGAACGAATTTGCTCTCTAAGACGATGTATCTCATGTTGACGCGCCTTCTCAGCCTCCATGAGAGCTTGGGCCCTCAGGTCCGCCTCAGGTAAAATCCCTGCGCTCGTACTCGGAGGGATTCCAGCTTGGACGAACGAACAGAGAGGTTTGCTTCAACTTGCGGCCTTGGCAGCCTCTAACTCCGCTAACCTCTTTTCAGAGGTAGCAAGCTTCTATTCGTTAATAGTAATCACTGCCTCAGCTCTGGCTATGGCGGCCCGAGAATCAAGGATAGCCTGCTTTGCAGCCTGTATGATCATCTCAGATTCCTTAGACTCGATCGCTAGCCTTTGATGATCAGCCTGGAAGCCTTCGAGAAGACGGGTGTTATCGGTTATCTGCTCCTCCACCTCCCTTCGCTCTTGCTCTTGAGCAGCAAGGAGCCTATTCAGAGTTTCCTGGGCCTTGTGGAATGAGCCGGCATTCTCCAGGGATCGAAGCTCTCTCAGGTTTTGTCCCAGCTGCTCCACCAGCAGCAGACACGCCTGGGCTAGTGAAGGGCCTCCGGCCAACTTGTTTTCAACCAGGTTTCTGAGATACGTCTGGGCGAATTCAAAAGAACTACCCCCAGACAGGATAAAATCGATGCATGATCGCATTGAGGCAAAGAACTGCTGCACCATCTGGCGTGTCAGGAACTCCATGGTATCATCACCCGAGGTGGTCCCCGATCCCCTTTCTATCACGGTGTGGGGGATGTAGGTCGGCTCTTCTGGCGCAAGAGTCGGGCTGACCTCGGGTACGGCAGGAGCAAGAGTAGCCACTGGCGCTTCTGGGGGTGCTACCTCCGTAGAAACCTCCACAGCCGATGACAGGGTAGTGAGCTCGACCTCCTCAGAATCCTCGGCCGAGACTTGAGCTGTGTGGTCTCCCGGGCAGGCACTGACCGCCAAATCTCCTCCTACCTACCTGAGCTTCCTCAATGCTCTCTGCACTTGCCTGAACTTCCTCAATGCCCTCTGCAAAATTACGAGAATATTAGCCATGACAGCAAAAGGGAAGACATCTATACCAACATTTTCTTACTTGGCTGGGGGTCCAAAGGTGGCGAGTCCTTGGGTGAATCCTGTAGGGTGGAGGTCTCCCCGACTTCGACGATTGCCCTTTCTTGAGGCACCCCAGTACGAGGAGACTCAGCTCTCTTCTGCTGAGCCAGTTCTTGTATCATCTCCTCGATCTGGGAGGAAGCAGCGGCCTCGCTAACCATGACTAGCCCTGCAACACGAGGCCAAGTAAAAAAAGAAAACGTCAAAAATCCTTCTCCTAGTTAGAAGGATGAGTTTGGCGAGTAGTGTACCTTCAGCGGCTTCAGCAGGAATAACTGCCGCTAGTGGTGATGTCGTCAACGGCTCACACCCATATATTTCCTCCTCCGAGATGTGTGAGAATTTGCTCGGATCAGGAGGAGCGGGTTCATCGCCAAAGTCGACCTCATCCTCAAAATCGATTTCCTCTTCGGATGATGAAGACGACAGTTCAACGCGAGGGACCTCGGCAACCGGAGCCTTGCCTCCAAACACCCCAGTGGTAGGGCTGGGGTCAACTGTCCGAGCACTGGAGATGAATACACTGGGAGACCCAGGCTGCTGTGCCTCATCCCTCCTCTCGTGAGCTGAGAAAGACCCAGGCTGAGTTGAGACTCCTGGAATCTCAACGTCACCCATTATGTCGACCTCCGGCTACTGTGCCTCATCCCTCCTCTCGTGAGCTGAGGAAGCCCCGGGCTGAGCTGAGACCCCTGGCTTCTCAACATCGCCTCCGCTCATTATGTCGACTTCGAACTACTCGGCCTCGTCAGCGGTGGTGGGTTTGTCAGCAGGCTCCGCTTCCTCCATAATCCCGGGGCCCCTGCTGCACAACCTGCGGGCATGGACTAAGGGGGCATCATCCTCATCCGCCTCTTCTTCCCTCGGTTCCTCAACACCAGAAGGGATGTCCTCGGACGGAGAAACTGCAGACGTCAAGTCTCTCCGGACCTCTTTGGGGCAGGCTCAGCAGTGGAGGTAGAGCCTTGAGCACGCTTACCCACCGCCTGTCAAGCTTTTGCTGCTCGCGGCTCCTCCCTCGACCCCCTTCTAACCCCTTAAGAGCCTTCAGATACTGCTCGACGCCTCGCGAGCGTTTAGTGGACCCCGACCTTGCTTCGTAACCTGCATTGATACTCTCAATGCATGAATACTCCGGAGCAAAATTTGGTGTTTGGTTGGCCTAGAAGTACCAAGTACAGAAGCTGAAGCTGGTACGGCCTTTCGGCCCTTTGATAGGCAGCCAAAAAGTTGCTTCCGTACCTCCGGCCACACTATAATACCAAGCCCGAGCACCTTCGAACAAATTTCCACTGAAGGCGAGTCGAGCATTGGGGTTGCCGACATATAGTTGATCATAGCCGAACTGTCGGGCGAAGCGATTCGGCATATACGGCTCGATCGTGCATGAATTCCCTTGCCGGAAAAGCACATACCCGGGCCGAATGTTGACCAACCACCAGAAAACCCCCGTTGACAGCCTCGTGAAGTCATCTTGGCCTACAGAGTCAGTAAATTGTTCCCCGAAAGATGCACCAGGAATCGCGGGGAAGCAGCGATTAAGCTGGTAGGTCGAAGCCGACGTGACGCACTTTCGAATGTAATACATGTAAGTATTACACCAGGTTGAACCCTCCAACCGCTGCACGAAAGGAATAAACCCCTCACACCAAGACACCGGCGTCATCAGCGAGGGATAATGCATAACGTACCAAGCCATTAGGTACGTGTAGGGAAGCTCAAACCCGAGGGTTGGGGCGCTTTATCGTCGACCTCCCCTCCGAGTCAACAATCACCTTGCCATGGGAGTCGACGACCTTCCCTGCCTCGCACAGATTTTGGGTTAATGTCCGCAACCCACTTTGAATACTCGCCGCCATGGCCGGGAGAAGGGCTATGGGCCTACCATAAGCCAGGAGCACTGCCGGGTACACTACGTCGGCAACAATGACTTCATGTGGCAGCGTTGGCACCACACAGCGCTTCAACCACAGCATTAAGAAGCCCGCCAACAGTGCGTGGTCGGAGATAGGGATCCGAGCTCGATGATGGAAGCTTTCAAAAACCGTGTCAGGCTCGAAAACATCCTCGTTCGACTCCGTGGTGTAGGAGTCTACAGAAGCCTTGATCCTATCGGCAATCTCCTCGTCGGAGCTGGGAGCCAGTCGGGTCACCGGACGGTCTTTCTGGTTGACGCCATTGAACAGGTAGCTTGCCCAAGACAGCTGCTTGACTCCCCCCGCCCTCCAAGAGGTTATCTAGCCGCAGATGTGGAAGTGACACAACACCTCCCAGTAAGTCTCGTATACTCGAGGAGACCCTTTCTTCATAAGGTGAAGCTCCTCAGAGGTTGGGACGTATTCTTCATAGGGAGAATCCCCCCATTGCCAGCCCTGAGACCTCGTACAACTCGTGCAGGGCGAGACCCATCTCCCCGACCGGAGTGAAGAATGTCCCCGTCAGAGGATTGTAACGCTCCAGGATCCCAAAGAAGTTTTGAGAGCTCGGTGGGATACCATACTGTACGGCCCTGACTGCTTGGTACAATTCCGCCTGCTCCAACAAGCCTCTAAGGTCGGCAAGGACGAAGCTCACCATCCTGCCCCACCAATACCTCTCAGTGGAGTGGATCCACCCGGGCGAACGGAACTCAACCAGAAAATCACCCTCCACTTTCATGAACGCGTTGAGGAAAGTGGTGCCAAGTTTTGGCGTCTCTCCAACTGGGTGATCAGTCCTGAGCAGCCCTGGAAACAAGCCGAGAACCTCCCTATCATGACTATCATGGCGATATACCTTTTGGAGCCTAGGTCGCCAAGAGTAACCTCAGGGATATATCGGGAGAGTTCCCATTTCATTTTCCGAGGGACGGACATGTGCTGGAGATAAGACAGTGGGTACATCCTCTCCATGTTTGGGAGAAAGAATCTTCTACCCCTATCTAGCGGAGCCATTTATAATCTCCGTCATACAAGGAATAACCACCCTCGCTAATACGGTCTCCAAGAAGAAGGCAGGCTTCTCCAGCGGGACGCGAGCATCTGTTGTGAATGTTGCGTCAGTCATAAGCTCTCGAAAGGTTGCCAAGTCAACATTGCAGAGCCTCCTCCGCGCTCCTGCGACCCATCAGCAGTCACAGGTATAGTCCTTTGCAGCACAAAGGTCAAATCATGGTCAGCACCACCTACGTGCCCGAAGTGGCGCCTCTTGGAGAGTGAGGCAGAAGTGTGTTGCACTGCAGAAGAAGATGACACTTAAATCAGAAATCCGTTAAAACAAGTTAAGTGTCTATAATCCAGACGCAAAAAAGATACTGGACGTAGAAATTGTCAAAATCCGTGTCCAGGCCTGAAAATCCGCGTTCAGACGCAGAAGAGATACTGGACGCAGAAATTGCCAAAATCCGCGTCCAGACCTGAAAATCCGCGACCGTGAGGCCAACAGGGAGCCTGCGTTTTGAAATCTAAGACTTATAAAAAATTTTCTAAGTACTTGGACTCAGGTGCGAGATTCATAAAAAACTAGCACCTAATGTCACAGAACGCAAGGATCAAGTCCGCGTCCGAACCCTTCACAATTAGAAATATTCTAAGTGAAGAATCCGAAGTGCAGGGCTTACTGGCGCTCTATATCCAATAAACAACGCATCCCCAAGTGGATAAAAGCGGTGGGGTCATCAAACCCGCACCTTGTTTATCAACTCAAAGACCGCGTCTGAGAATCAAACGTGGTTTCTATTCTGTGTTGACGGTTCTCCTTTAAAAGAGGGATTTTTAGGAGTCCATGAACTTCCATTAATGGCGAAGTTTAATGACATTATACCTGAGATTGGGGCTTCCTGCACGGAGGAACCGCCCCTCTGGGCCTCGATGACGGCCGCTTTTGAAGATGATGCGGTTGGCTTGGCCTTGGGTGCCATCGTTAATCAAGAACCCGATGATGGACGATGAAGAAATGAGAAGGGACAGAGAAGACTCCTTTTTCAAAAAACCCTAACAGATGCGCTCGAGATGAAAGACTGTTGCCATTTATAGGCACGAAGATTCGCAAAGATACGCGGCGCGTGGTTCGATTGGTTCGGCATCGAATCATCGCTTGACGCGTGGACAGCTCATTTAATATACCGGAAGTCCGCGCGCCAAAAGGAGATGTCCCGTCGGTTCCCCAGAACAAGTGGTGGTGCACTCATGACATGGCACGGATTCGCACCCAGCAAGCGCGCCTCTTCGATGGACGTGCCCCGTCAGCACAGCCATAGTCGCGTCCTTACTCAAAAGGATGCGTCTCTCCAAAGTTTGCGTCCTTCCAATCCGGCTTAGCATCGCGTCTGCCCAATGGAATATCAGTCGCGTTTTCATTTCCAAAAGACGCACCCCATGAAAGTCGCGTCTTAAAGCAGTACTATCTCTGCTCTTCCAAAAGAACTGGCGTTCAGTCCTTGCTTCTACAAATCAGTTCAACAGTATACTGGCACAAGCAGACGACTGTCCACTCCTGGCTTAAAGTGCACCCACGACAGACTTAAAGCAATCGGAGAGGTTTAGACTGTGCATCTAAACACTCAACTCGATCAACTCTGATGGCTTCAAAGAGTTCTACAGTACACTCACGAAGACCATACTCCAGATAAGATCAAACCCGGAGCATTAACAGTCCAGTCATAAGGGTAAGCTCAGCTAGAGTCCAAAGTATTTTGAAATCCGTCCCAGTTAACCGCGGAATATCGAAAACTTTGGAGGGGATTCTGTAGGCTGTCTAAAAATCATTAAAAGACAAGCCATTAAAAAAGGCAGAGTTTCAGGTTCTAGACACAGGACTAATGATCGCCATCCGCGTCTCAACACCAAGGCGCGTGGGCTCAACACCCGCATCTCAACATCAAGGCGCGTGGGCTCAACACCCGCGTCTCAACATCAAGGCGCGTGGGCTCAACACCCGCGTCTCAGCCTCAAGGCGCGTGGGCTCAACACCCGCGTCTCAGCCTCAAGGCGCGTGGGCTCAACACCCGCGTCTTAACATTAAGGAGCGTGGACTCAACACCCGCGTCTCCACCTCAGGGCGCGAGGGTCCAAGGCCCACGTCTCGGTTATAACCGCCCTGGTTATGGGGCCAGTCGCCGCCCACATAGCAGGGAAGTTAGCCCCTCATTGTGGAGCACTTTTAGGGGGCACGTTCACCTCTGAAACCTCTATAAATAGCCCGCCGCTATGAGGAACGAAGGACAGAAGAAACAAGAGATAGACAAAAAGGCAGACAGAGAGAGAAGCAAGAGAGAGCTCAACTCTTCAGCAAGCTTGCTGCGTACAAGTTGCTCTTTGCTTACCTTCTCTTTGAGAGTTTTGGTAAACAGAGCTGTGCTACTCCTTCTACTAGCCGAAGAGAAGATCCCGAAGGTCTAGACGGTCACCCGGTCAACGGAGAACAAGATTCACTCTCCATCGCCACACAAAGAACCCAGGCTTAAACAAAGGGAGGATTCAAGACTCAACATCCTCCCTCCCTTGTAACCGGAATACGAGTCCGTTGTAATTTTTCAATTTGATTCAAGGAAATCTTACTTCGACCCGTACCTTCTCTGTGCGCATACAATTCCTTGTTTCAGCTTCTGGTGAAACTCACAAAGTCTCTGATTGCAAGACTACTTCAACTTTTCACAGAGCTCAGCTTCGCTTCCCCATAAAGCTAAAAGCAAAGCACTTATAAGTGCTATCAGCGAAGCTGCAGTAGCTTCGCTATCCACTACCAAAGCTTCTGCCTGCGAAGCCAGCTTTGAAGCACATTCTGGTGCTAAAGCGAAGTTACTTCGCTAAAAAAAGAAGAAGTAATTCACAGTACTAAAGCACCAAGTGCTGAGATATCTTCGCTTCACAACAAAGCTATCTTAACTTCGCCCCCAGCCGAGAAAAAAGCCTCTAAGGCTAAGTCAAGGGTTAGACCTAAGACTATTCAGTCCCTCAGGCTAGCATTCAGCCTCCTTGAGTATCTGTGTTAGATCGATGGGTTCGGCTAACACAGACTTGCGAGAATTTCTGAGCAATAAATGAAAAGCCCACTTGGGAGAGCAAGTTCACATTTCGCCATCCGGCGTGGACAAGTGGGGTATCAACTTGTGACCGTACACTCCGCTAATTATTATTTGGGGCCAATCCTCGCAACACCTTCTCCTAACAAACTGTCAATATTTGACCGGTTGTCTGCCCGGACCTCTGAAGAGTCCAAATCTAGGAGGAAGAGGAAAGCCAAAAAACCTCACATCGTAGTCTCTGTCAACATGATGGGAAAAGGAAGGGATTCGATGAGATCTCGAAGAGGAAGACAGGGGGTTCGCGCTCTTTCATTTTGTTCCCTAGATTCTAACTATAACTCAGGCTTAAATTAGGTTCTGATTGAACCAAAATGTGCATTTGAGGTACCCGCTTAAGGGTAAAAATAACCTACAACTATGGAAGCCCTCTTCTTTCACAAAGGCTATGTCGCCTGAACCACTGAGAGGCCTCTTCTAGTGTCAGACAATGAAGAAGAAGCCAGTAACTATGTGATTGCAAATTAGAATACCGTGTAGCTTAGAGCTAGCGGGTCATGTCCACGAGAAGAGGTATGATGTAAGCATTTCAGTATTTTTGGGAAAAAACAAGTTTTAGTGTTGATATTTTTTTAGAAGAAAAGAAGATGGAGTGTAGAGAAGTGATTCAAAGAAAAATTGAAGATGTAGAATAGATTTTGGAAAAGATGTTTTTTAAGAAGACTTGAGAGTGATGTTTTTTTGTATTTAATAAAAAAAGATTTGGGCTCATTATCTTACTACTCAACGATGTATTCTTCCCTTGAAAATCTTAGTGCCTCAACTCGATCATAGGCAAAAATTTAAGCTTGAATTTTGAAAGCTTAAGTAAAACAAATAAGATGTTTGTATGAAAAAGTCAACTCCTTTTTAAAATCTCTCTTGAACTGAATATTAAATCATCAAGATTGTTTTCCAAGTATGAAGTAAAAATAAGTTCAAATTTTGTTTTCAAAATGAAAGTTTAGAAATTCAAACCCATTCTCATGTGCCTTCAAGTACACTTGCAAAGAAGTAAGGCTTAGTTTAGGCATTCATATGATTCCGTTGGGTTCCTTGCATAAAAATCATTCAAAACAAAGAAGGATTGAAGAGAGATGATAGCGAGATCAGAAAAACCATTTTATCTATTGATACTAGTTGTAAAGAAAAACATAGAATTGAAATGTAACATAAAAGAAATTTTGAGAAGACTTTACCAATTACGACTTACGAATTACAGCCAATTACGACAATCAAATGACCCTATATAGAGACATTCCTAGAATCATCTTAAAAGCGGTCCTATAGGCTCATAAGGTATCTACAAGTTTGGTGGACCAAACTTTCCAATTTTGGCTCACAGTCTTTTTCAAAATAAGTTTAATTTATCTGTTGGAACTTCTACCTACCCACTGGTTTGAGGGTGGTAAGGTGTGGACAATTTGTGTGTTACGACATATTTCCGCATAAGAGCTTCAAAAGTTCTATTGCAAAAATTACTGTCATTGTCGCTAATAATGGCTCGGGGGGTTCCAAAGCGCGAGAAAAATGTTCTCTTTGAAGAACTTGACAACAATCTTGTTGTCATTAGTCTTAATAGGCATGGCTTCTACCCATTTGACACATAATCTACAGCAACCAATAATATTAGTTTCCAAATGAGTTAGGAAAAGGACCCATTAAGTCAATGCCCCAAACATTAAAGAGTTCTATTTCTAGAATTGGGTTGAGGGGCATCATATTTCGTTTTGAAATCTTTTCTACCATTTGGCATCTAGTGCATATCTTGCAAAAATCATAAACATTTATAAACAAAGTGAGCCAATAGATCCCGCTTTGTAGCGTCTTGCAGGACCAAAGTGTCCACCGCATGCAAGCTCGTAATAAAAGGATAGAACGCTCTTAATTTCTTCATGGGAATGCATCTCCTAACAATTTGGTCAGAATAGTACTTGAAAAGATACAGTTTCTCCCAAAAAAATACCGGACTTGAGATAAGAAACCGGTATACATCCTACTGAGATGGAGTTTAGTTTGTGACTAAGTAGTTCACTATGTCGGCAAACTAAGGTTCCCCAAAGACAACTAAAAATTATTCATCGAGAAAGTCATTACTGATGGGTAATTCAATGCATGGAAAATTGGGATACGCGAGAGATGGTCATCAACAACATTTTCTATGCCTTTCTTATATCGAATCCCAAGATTGAAATCTTTAAGAAGCAGATCCAACGAATTAGTCGGGCCTTGGCATCCTTCTTTATCATAAGATTTCTCAGCGCAGAATGATCAGTGAAAATGGTGATTTGGAGCCAAGTAGGTAAGGACAAAATTTCTCTAACGCAAATACCACCGCCAAGAATTCCTTCTCGATTGTAGTGTAATTCAATTGCGCATCATTGAGAGTCCTACTTGAGTAATAAATCACGTGCTTCTTGTTATCAATGTGTTGTCCTAAGACAGTGCCTATAGCAAAATCCAAAGTGTAGCATATGATTTCAAATGGCTTTGACTAATCCAGTGCAGAAATGATTGGTGCAAAAATAAGCTCATTTTTTAGCTTCTCTCAAGCATTAAGACATCCACTATCAAAAGTGAAAGGCACGTCCTTTGCTAAAAGGTTAGTTAAGGGTATAGCAATTTGGCTAAAGTCCTTAATGACCCTACGATAAAAATCGGCGTGTCCTAAGAAAAATCGAATATCTTTGATACATTTTAGTTTAAAGAGCTTAACTATAACCTCAATTTTGGCTTTATTCACTTCAATCTTGAGCTTCACACGAAGCTCTATTTTAGCTCTGCCTTGAGCTCATCATTAGCTTTGCAGGAGGCTTGTTAGCTCTGTTGAGCGCTCATCTTTAGCTTCACCTGAAGCTTTATCTTAGCTCCATCGAGAGCTCATTCATTAGCTTCAGGCGAAGCTCACTCCTCATGAATTTTCTAGGTTAAACAAATATGGTTATCTAGTTCAGTGCATATTTGTAGCTAATGGATTTTTCTGACCTAAGTAATGTCAAAATTTAGGTCTCAGGCTTCAGACTCAAAGTATTTCAGATTCTGTACCAATCCATTACAGATTCACAAAAACTTTGAAGGGGTTTGTTAACACTCTGAAAAGATGAACTCTAAGGTGCTCTGCGACCAGTCGGAACGATGTCTAACTTGTTGACACTTCTAAAAGACAAGTTTCAAGCAGGCTGAAGAACTGTTCATCCCTGATAGACAAACTAATAACTTACACTCCACTGATTTAGTGGAGCAGACAGTGAACCAAGCATTTGTCGTATGAAGAAACCTAAAAAAGGTAACTCGTAACTTCATTGCAAGCTCAGTGCTAGCTTCGCAGTGAGCTATCAATAGCTCCGTTGTGAGCTATCAATAGTTCCACTGTGAGCTCACCTCCTGGCTTCGCTTGAAACTTCTCATTGCTCTATTGAAGAGCTCTCTTTTAACTTCGTTGTAAGCTCAGTGCCAGTTTTGTAACAAACTCAGTAACTCTGCTATGGGCTCGTCTTTTAGCTTCGCATGAAGCTCTCTTTTTAGCTTCGCTGTGAGCTTATACTCCTAGCTCTGTTGTAGGCTCTTTATGGTCATTTTTGACCAGTTAGATCTCAGCACGAGATTAATATGATCTTTATCACATTTTAGGCAGTTGCTTGTCGTGATCCAATCACTCCTCAATCAGTTGGAGAGGATCAAGAGAAATCCCTTAAATAATTGGAGAAAATCAAGAGTTGTTATAATAACCTTAAGATAACTGGCTGATTAGCTCCGATGGCACAAGTTTACCTCATCGAGGTTATGTTTAGCTTCGCAGTGAAGCTAGACCATGTTGATTTCAGGAGAATAGTTACACCCCTTGAAGCCTATAAATAGCCCACTGCTAGGCAGGCTCTAGGCTGGATTTTTGATAACTCTTGCCTGGAAAATTCAGAAGAAGGCTGATCTTCTTAGAGAGAGATTTCATAAGAGATCACTTTTTAGCTTTCTGGCATTTCTCAGAAAACTTTGCTTCTCTTTCAGGGCGCTAATACCCTTACGATCTTCCTTTCTCAAAGAATTTTTGGAACTAAGCTAGAAGAAAATCTTTAGGAAGAAGACTTGAAGACTCTGTTTTCCATTGAATTGAAATGTGAGAAAACTTTACAAATAGTTAAGAGAATTACAAGTAATTGATTAAAAGAATAAAAAATTACAAGAACTCTCTTCTCTCAGAGTTTCTGGGGAAGTAAACAGGTGGAAGACTGATCAGCGTGCGACTACTTTATTCTGTTGACGATGTGAGCGATTGAGTCTTCGAATCTTCTGCTTAAAGATTCCTTCTCGCCTGGTTTCAGAAATCCTTTGAGAAAGAAAGATCGTGAGGGTATTAGCACCTTTAAAGAGAAGCAAGGTTTTCTAAAAGAGCTTGAAAGCTTGGAAAATAATCTCTCTGGAGAGATCAGCCAGAATTTTCAGCCTCTAGCCTTTAATGAAAAAAATTTAGCCCTTAGCATGCCTAGCAATGGGCTATTTATAGGCATTAGAGGATATAAGAATCCCTCCTAAAAATCTGCAGATTGATTTGGTCAATCTAATCTAACTTCACTCCAGGGTCAGTATAGCTTCACGGCGAAGCTAGCTGCAGCTGAAGTAAAATTAGATGTCCCTCTGCTGAGTCACTTAGCCAGCTGGCTTAGGATTTATCGCAACAATCCCTTGATTCTCTCCAGTAATTACGAGATTTGTCTTGATCCCTCCAACTGATTGAGGAGTGATTGGATCAAGGGAAATAACTGCCAAATATGTGATAAAGTACATCAATTTCGTTCTAAGATTCAAATGGTAAAAAATGATCATATAAGCTCGCAGCGGGGCTAGCTCACAGAGAAGCTAAGGAAAGAGCTTCCTATGAAGGTAAGCTTACAGCGGAGCTACTGAGCTTTTTGCAAAGCTAGCACTTAGCTTACACCCGAGATACGCAAAGCTTGCGGTGAAGTTTAGAGATGAGCTCTTAGCGGAGCTATAGCAATCAACCGAGCTATGAAGAGCCTCAGGCAAAACTAGCTAATATAGCTTGCAGTGAAGCTAAGTATTCAGCTTATTGGATTTCCTTCAGAGGACAACAATTGGCTCACTATCTACTTCATTGGATCAGTAGAGTTCAAATCACCATCATGTCCATCAGGGATGGACAGGTCTTCAACCTGTCTGTGACTTGTCTTTTGAAAGTGTCGATAAGTTAGACATCGTTTGGATCAGTTGAAGTGCTGCCTATGAATTTGTCTTTTCAGAGTGTCAACAGACTCAATTACTCGCATCGTCAACAGAACAAAATGATCGCGCGCTGACCAGACTTCCACCGGCATACTTTTCTAGAAATCTCAGTAGAAGATTCTTGTAACTTTCTTTTTACTTATAATTTTCTACAACACTTCTATAAAGTTTTCCCACTTCGACTCCAATGGAAAACAATAGGTAGCAATTGTATTCAAAATTCACTCAGATTTCTTTGAACAACAATCAATAGGGGTGATAGAAAGCGAATAACCAGATGGGTCAGAACCACACACGTTGGGACTGTTTGTACACCATTGACTTATTATCTCGGCCATATCCCCTCCAGGAAATGATGCCAAGCACAATGCGAAAAACAAAAAAAATCAGATTAGATCCAAACTAGATAAAGTTAGAATATTTACCTCAAAGTGAAACCCTAGAAGAGTTTCCAAAGCGTTTACTCCATAAAATCCAATCCCAAGAGCAAACCAAAATGCCGTTCTGAGATCGACACACGATCCCAAAAACAGTCCCAACATCACTCCGAGATCGACAGACGATCTCCGTCGAATGAACTACGATGCTATTTGAATTGACACACGATCTCACGTTGAACTTGGGATGCTCTGATACCACTTATTGCGCCTTTTGAAGGAATCCAACGTGCCGATCACGAGATCAGTGCACCACAACACCGAGTCAATTTCAAACCAATATGACATGAACAAAACAATACAAAAGAAAGAGAATAATAAACAATTTAACGAGATTTGGTAATTGCCTACGTCCTCAGGGCCGAAGGGGAGAGAGATTTTATTAATCAATCAATTACAAGATACAATAGTTGGGGACAATACACTTCTTTATATAGCCAGAGAATCCTTGAAGAAAAGAAAACTAATGAATCTGAATCCGGATCATAAATGAATACAAAATCATATTAGGAAACCCAGAGTACGTGTCTCGATCAACTGGCTCCATGCTGCAGTCGACCGCTAAGCATCTGCTCAAGAACCCTGCCTCTGTTGACCTCTAGCACTATAGTCGATCGACCGGCCGATCGATCGTTGCCATTGCTTCTTTGGGGAGATCGATCGAGCGGTCGATCGCAACTTCCTTATGCATGTCTGTGTGCATGGCCGGTCGACTGGCCGATCGACCGGTCCTCTGTCTTCAGCTAAGAATTGTCCTTCTATATGCATCTTTGAACTTTGAACTCTGTCTTCTTTGATGAGTTAAAAAACTCTACTAATAAGATTTTACACTTTCTACCCAGAAATGTAGCACTACACCTCAAATAGCTAACTTCTTTCTAGAACATAGACAGATTAAGTTTGGCCTGGTATTTAACAATTTCTGAGTCATTCATTGAAATCCACTTACTGAAATGTTTCACACCACTTTTTTCATGGAACACTCGAGCTCTGTTGTTCCGGCCCCACCTTTCCTCTCTATGAGAATCATACAACAATACTTTCTTTTGAAAGAAAAAAGAAGGTTATGGAAATGTGAGATATTGAATGCACTGAATACGTAGAATTTCGAGGATACTCTTGAGCTTCAAGAGAAAGCAACAGAAGTAGATGAGAAGATATGAAAAAAGATGAATTGGATGGCGTGTGATATCATTAGGTCTTGCTTGACGCAGTTCTAAAGTATGATGTGATAAATGAGATTCCTGCGAAGAAGATTTGGGAGACTCTAGCGAATAAGTACCTAATAAAAAGCGTCGAGAACCTTGCATTTGAAGAGGATATTTTGTTGTTTCCAGCTGAAAAGAGAAATCTCCATTAGTGATCATATCAACATTTATACTCGCGGAATTGGTGAATTTGAATATAGTGATCGAGGTTGAAGACAAAGCGTTGATATTATTGAGTTCTCCCCGATGAGGAATATGAGACCTTTGTGCTTACCTTGATCAATGGAAGAACATCTCCTAGTTATAGTAAGGTGACCACTACTCTTGTAAATCTTGAATTGAGGAGAAAAGATAAGGAGTATTCTTCTAGTGATACATCAACAGAGGTATTGACCGTGAGAGAAAGTAGTCCAAACTGAAGAAGAGAAAATCAACATAGATCTAATTGGAAGCCCATGGTTGTAATCACAAATTGAAAAAGAGTCAGTGTGCTTTCTATAAAGAGGAAGAACACTGAAAGAGTGATTGTCCTCCAAGGCTCAATAAGTTGAAGAAGGAGTCACAATCAGAGGCCAATGTCATAAAGTTAAATGGTAATAATTCTGACTCTTTTTGTTTTTCAGTTTCTATTTCACCATCAAGTTGTTTTTCAAATGCATCTAAGTGGATATTGGCTCTACCTACCACATTTGTCCCAGAAGATAGTTATTTTATAGCTTTGAGGAGCTGGATAGTGGTTTGATGTCCATGAGAGATGATCACTGTTGACACTCTAAAAAAGACAAGATTCCTGACTGGTCTAAACAATGTCTAAACTTGTTGACATTTACAAAAGACAAGTGACAGACAAGCTGACGATCAGTTCTGTACCCATCTCTGAGGGACAAATCAGCGACTTGGACTCTACTGATCTAGTGAAGCAGATAGTGAGCCCAGATTGTCTTTGAAGAGACCTAAGCAGGTCTAAGATGCTAGATTTACTCAACACTTAGCATCACATGAGCCCAAGGGGATAGCCTCACCTGAGAGGCTAAGTTTGTCCAACTTCTCCTTGAAGCTGTTCAAAGCTCTATCAGTGAGCTAACTTACAGTTTCACCTGAAGCGCTCAGTTAACTCCACAGAGAGTTGGCTTCGCTCGAAACCACACGCAACCGTGCAAAAGGATAGTCGGTAGCTTCGCCACAGATGTTTATCCAACTCCGCTGAAGAGCTTTCTTCTGACTTCGCCAGATGCTCCTTCCAGCTCCGCTGTGAGCTCGACGCGGTAGCTCTGCTGCGGGTCTTTTATGGTCACCTTTGACCAATTAAATCTCCAGATGAGGTCAAATCTATTCAAGATCAAATCTGAGATCAAATATGGCAGTTGGTTGCCATAATCTCTTGACTCTCCTAAAACAAGTATGAAGATCAGGGAAGATCTTTCAGTTATTTGGAAAGAATCAAAACAGATTAAGAGATCGACGCTACCTGCTATTCCTAACTTCGCAGAAACTGATTCTAGCCTCTCGGCAAGGCTACTTTTCAGATTTAAACAGATTGACTCAATCTGTTTCTAGATTTTTAAGGGACAATTATACCCTGCTCTCCCTATAAATAACCCACCAGAGGTATGCAACAGAGAGAGGCAAAAAACACGCACAGACACACGCACAGAGAGAGAGAGAGAGGAGGAAAAATAGAAAGAGACGGCTAAACAGAGATCTAGTCTCTTGCTTCCAAGAATTCAGAGAACTACTTCTCTAATTAGGGTGCTGATACCCTAAGATCTTCCTCCCTCTCAAGGAATCTCCGGAACCAGACGAGAAGGAATTCCCAAGTGGAGACAGTTTGAGAAGTAACAAGAGGGTTCTACCAACTTTCTGTTCTTCGATTCCCTGAACCAGGCGAGAAGGGAATCCCATCAGGCAGCAGTCCGATTGTCTGATCGATCGCATTATCAAAGGGACAAAGTGGTCACGCGCTGACCAGACTCCTATCGGCACACTTCTCCAGAATCTCAGAGGAGATCTACTTGTAATCTTTTTATTGCAAAGAATTACTTGTAATTTAGCTCCTCGACCCTTTTTTGTAATTTAGCTCGCGTGTGGCTAGTCAGGTTCCTTGCGAACCTAAGTCTCCCTTTTCAAAGCAGATGTGGAGGCCAAAGCAGAAGGCTCAGTATGAAGCCTCAAGCGTAGCTACGCCACAAGTTCGTCTCTCTCGCGAAGAAAAAGGCAAGATGCCTGCCTGCTTCGTCGAGACTGTCAGCCGCGAAGTTACCACGGCGACCATGCCTTCGCCTAATTCAGGAGCAGTAACTCCTCGCGCCAGTCTCGTTCTTATGAGCGAAGCTACTGATGGTGTACCAAGCACAGTACCTCAGGGTACGCGTGCTTCGTTCCCCAGTTCTTCAAGTACTAAGCTCGCTCTTCGCAGCGAAGCTAAGGGATTGCCCCTAAGTGCTGATAGCGGTGCTTATGTAGCTTCAGCGTCCAAGGGCATTTCAAAAGCTTTTAGCCGCAAATTTAGAGCCAAAGCACCATCTAGGGCTAATAACCTTCGCAGCAACATAGCAGATAAAGCACCACAGCATACTTCGCTCCCCAGTTCATCAAGCACTAAGCTCGCCCTTCGCAGCAGAGCTAAGGGATCGTCCCTAAGTGTTGACAGCGGTGCTTATGCAGCTTCAGTACCCAAGGACATTCCCAAAGTTCTTAGCTGCGAAGTTAGAGCTAAAGCATTATTTAGTGCTAATTACCTCTGCAGTGATGAAAAGAACAGGACATCATCCTATGTGCAATCCAACAGAGCCTCTACGCTAAAACGTTTAGGCCCGGCCGAGTCTGACTTGCGGGAATTCTTGACAAGCAAACGGAAGTCAGAATCTTTCCAAACTTCTCCCTCCTGTTGTCAACAAGTGGGATGTCAGTTGGTGACAGTCCACTCAGTCTATTACCGGCTAGGACCAATCCCCGCCACTCCTACACACCGACGATCAGTTTTTGATCGACTGTCGGTGCAAACTCCGGTAAAACATTGCAAAAGGAGCGTACCGCAAGATTTGCCCTCTGCATCCGTTAATATGATCGGAAGGGGACAAGAGCTGCGTAGGGGCAGACGAGCATCGCACGACACTCCCTATAGTTCTCCAGATCCGGATTATAACCCAGGCCTTAGCAAAGTCTTAGAACATGATGAAGGTGTCTTCCGGAATACCAGATCTAGGGTTACAATACCCTACAGTTATGAACAGCCATCTTCATCAACTGCAGTAACCTCACCAGAACCAATGAAAGGATTAGTCCAATGGTCTGATGAAGAGGACGAAGACAGTGGGTATGCCTCTTCGGCAATAGTCAGCTCGGTACGAACGGATAGAGTATCAGTGAATATGGTTGATAACGGTAATGATGACCTTCATCGACGATTGGAAGCTCAGGAGAAAACTTCTAAGACCCATCAAGAAGCTTTGGATAACATTCAACAGATGCTCGCTCAATTCCTCAATAACCGGAATAACAATGATACCGGGAGTAACCATGATTAGGAAGAACATCATAGCAATGAACAACCCAAGACTGAGAAGTCAAAGGAGAGTTCTTCTTTAGACGCTGAAGTTCTTAAAGGCATCCAAGCTCAAATTGCATCCTAGCTCAGAGGGATGAACTAAAAAAAGTAGGGGCGGTCCGTCCTTACCCGTTGGAATGGGATTCAGTACCATACCCACCAAAGTTCAAACCACCAATGTTACATACGTATGATGTTAAGAGTTCGCCAAACCAGCACATCTACTATTTCCGGTCTCAGACCAGTAATGTTATAGATAATGATGCTATCATGGCCAGACTGTTCATTGGCACCTTAAAGGGGGTAGCATTTGACTGGTTCCGAAGTCTCCCTCCGAGCTCTGTCAATTCCTGGATCGACCTGGAAACCCGATTCCTTTCTCGTTTCTATGAGGAGATACCGAGGTAACCATGGACAAACTCCTCTCTACCGTACAGAAGAAGGGCGAATCTGTCCGTGACTACATTGAGCGGTTCAGAAACTTGTCTTCCCAGCAGGGATGGCATTACCCATGCTTTTACAGATGTGCAGACACAACTTCTTAGACCAAGTAGAAATTCGCATGGGAGCTGTCAAAGCCCATACCTGGAAAGAACTAGTCGAGCAAGCTGAGATAGCCGAAAAGTCGGCTAAAAAGTTCGAACCATCCACCCCTAAAGACAAATGGGGTATGAATAATAAAGGACGTGGGGACATGACACAGTCTTCCAAAGCCAAAGTGAAAGAGACTATATCCGTCGAATTATCAGGGGAGGTTCAGTCGAAGGCCAAGAAGAGCGGCTTTAATAGTCAGGAGTCTAAATTTTCTCCGAAACAGTACTCCTTCAAAGACGAACAGGTGGTCACAATATTTCATTTACTCCACAAAGGGAATAAATTGAAGCTGCCGGATGCTCGACGTCCTAATGAAATAGGACGCATGAATGATCCCAAATACTGTCTCTTTCATAGGATGATTCATCATCCTACTGACAAGTGCTTTGTCCTCAAGGACAGAATTCAAGCTTTAGTTGACACCGGAGTCCTGACACTGAAGTCAGAGCAAAAGAAAGTCACTGCAAACATGTTGACCCTCGAGTTCGACAAAACCCCAAGGTCATGATTCCTGATGGGACCTTCCCAATCCCTGCACCACGGCTGGAAGCCAAGCATCCTTCAGCTAAAACTCAAGAGAATAAGGGTCTTGTTTCCTTGACACTGGAGACAGGGGCAATCATGTGGATACACCCAGACCTTGTCCAAGACCAACAATGGGATTCAAAGAAGTCTAAGTTGAAGGGCAAATCTTGCAATGTCGTCTCCATCCTGCCAGATGATGACAACCTCACATCAGCTTCTCTCAGCGATTCCGAAGGAGAAAAGCACGCTTGCATGACGCAGGCTAATGTACCTCAGCCAACAGGTACTCGATTTGGAAAACCATACTTAAGACAGTATGAGAAAGCTACTAACGAGACACGACAGCAGACGACGTCAGTACAAATACCAACACCCGCTTCGGTCCCAACAAAAGGAAAGGAGAAGCCAAAGGAAGCCGGTTCGACCATGTCCTGAAGAAGCCTTCAGGCCCAGGGCTTAACATGCCCTTTTGTTTTGATATATTGGCCCAGCTGGCTAATATCCCAGCTCATATTACCATACACGAGCTCTTTCGTCTCTCAAAAGAGACAAAAGAAGCACTCAGAGATGCACTAGCTAATTCAAAATCATTCCTGACGTATATGCTAGAAATCCCTAAAGATGACGCTCAGTCTTCTTGCCCTGAATGCCGTCATGTACAATCAAAGGTACTTACTATTACCTCACAGCGGAAGATATGCTTCTCAGGGATAACAAGCACGATCGACCTTTGGACTACACCGGATACATCGGTTCAACATGCATTGAAAGGGTACAGGTTGATCCGGAGTCTACACTCAGTATCATCCCCAAAAGGCTCCTCTACTTCCTTGGCATACCACTATAGAGGTTGTCCGCAATCACTACAACAATATACGGTTTTAATGCCAGAAGTAGTCATTCACTTGGGAAAATTCGACTCCGTTACCGAATCGGGAGCCTGAAGTCAGAAGTGACGTGCTATGTCATTGACGCTGACACGTCATATAACTTGTTACTAGGATGATCGTGGATCCACGCCAACTGGATCGTTCCCTCCACTCTGCCCCAGTGCTTCAAATATGTTGAAGATGATGCAATAGTATGAACTGTCTTCGCTGAGAATCAACCATTCAAAGGGGTGGAAAATTACTTTACTGACGCTCTCCTGTATCAAGAGATCGGTGAAATATCAAAAGAATCATTACTTGACAATGATGATAGTGACAATGAGGCAGATTTAAAATCTGAAGCAGACATGCCAGCCATTTGATTGGTGAACCAATTATAGCATGTCTTAATAATCCCCAATGTAACACTCCTTCTGAAGATGAGGGCGAATTGGTAATTAATGATAATATTTTCTTTGATTATCCTGTGAGTGTTGGATTGTTTGAATCCGTTACGGATAGCTCTCTGCACATGCTTTTACATAAACCAAGTGCATCCGGTACACCCATGGAATCTATAGAAGGGGCCGTTTTAGTGATCCCTCCATCCAAAGAAGGTTAGTTACCAATAATATTCGGTAAAGCCCAACCACGAGGGTTTACAGCCGCAGATTCAAGTTCAGACTCAGACACCCCACAAATTTTCCATTATGCGCAACCAGCGCACCTTATGATGAAGAAAATGGAGTACAACCTGAAGCATGGGAAGGGCTTGAATTTCAAAAAAGGAAGACGTGGTTTGCTGCGCAACTTTGTGCCAAGAGGGAAACCTGCAAATTACTATGATAACACACGCAGGGGGTTGGGATACGTTACACCCACACGACCAACAACGGTTCAGTCCAAGGATGACAAACCGATCCCATCACATTCTGCCTCTTCCTCCAAGTGGGACTCAGATGTCAGTGTGGGAATGATGTTCGAGAATCTCACCGTTAATATGACTTCAAGCAGTCAATTAGAGCCAGCGGAAGCTATTGACGAGGAACAATGGGCTCAGCAATTAGATCTCCAATAGAAAAAGCGATTCGAACAGCGCGAACAACCTACTGAAGACAAGGTGATCCAGGTCAACTTGGGTAGTCAAGATAACCCTAAACCCATCTTTATAAGTGAAAGCTTATCCCTTATGGAAAAAGAAGAATTGATAATACTCGTAAAGGAGTATATAGACGTCTTTGCATGAAACTACGAAGACATGCCCAGACTTGACCTACAAGTAGCCATGCATTGTCTGAACATCAAACCTGACGTCAAGCCAGTCAAGCAGCAGCAACATCGATTTCGTCCAAACATTATGGAGGCTATTGAAGTCGAAGTTCATAAGCTCATTGCATGTGGCTTCATACGGGAGGAACATCATCCAAATTGGGTTGCTAATATCGTTCCCGTTCTCAAGAAGAATGGGAAAATACGGATCTGTATTGACTACCTTGATCTCAATGCGGCCTGTCCTAAAGACGAATTCCCACTGCCCATCACTGATGTCATGATTGACAATACCTGTGATTTTGAAAGAATGTCTTTCATGGACGGCTTTTCAGGGTACAATCAGATTAAGATGTATCCCGAGGATGAGAAGCATACTTCGTTCCGAACACCATTGGGGGTATACTGCTACACCGTGATGCCCTTCGGTTAAAGAACGCGGGAGCAACCTATTAGCGGGCAATGAATACAATCTTCCGCGATCATCTTCAAAAAACGGTAGAATGTTATGTCGATGACATTGCTGTCAAAAGCCACAATAAGAATGACCATCTTCGTGACTTGAGAACAATGTTCAACATAATGCGGGCTCATCAACTAAAAATAAATCCGACAAAATTCTTCTTGGGAGTTTCGAGTGGCAAGTTCCTTGGGTTTATTGTTACATCAAAAGGAATTCATCTTGACCCAGATAAAGTCAAAGCCATTCAGAGCATGCATCCACCTAGGAATCTCAAAGAACTTAGAGGCTTACAAGGTAGAGTGGCTTATATCAGAAGATTCATCGCAAATCTCTCGGGCCACTGTCAACTGTTCACCCGACTCATGAAAAAGGGTGTTTCCTTTGTATGGGATCAAGCTTGTCAGGAAGCTTACAAGGATATCAAGAGATATCTCATAAAACCTCCAGTCTTAGTAGCTCCCACATCAGGGAAACCGTTTTTGCTTTATGTGAAAGCTATGGACCATTCTCTTGGTGCCCTGCTTGCTCAAAAAGACGACAATGATCATGAACAGGTTATTTATTATCTGAGCAGGACTCTGATAGGGGCGGAATCTCCCTATAATCCTATTGAGAAGGAGTGCTTAGCTCTTATCTTTACCGTTCAGAAGACGCGACATTATTTGGTTGGCCAAACCATACATGTCATTTTCAGAGTGAACCCTTTGCGTCTCCTCATGACGAAGCTAGGATCATTGAATTCAAGATTAGCTAAGTGGGCGCTTCTTTTTTCTCAATATGACATGCTCTTTATCCCTCAAAAGGCGGTTAAAGGCCAGGCCCTTGCAGAGTTCTTGGCTGCTCATCCGATTCCGGAAAGCTCAAGACATCATGAAGATATTCCAGATGAAGTTTTCGAATCTAATATAACTTCAGAGGATGAAGTTTGGTAGATGTTCTTTGATGGAACATCACGAATAGGCCCTAAAGGCAGGATCATTGCCGGCGTGGGGGTTGTATTTATCTCTCCACAAAATCATGTCCTTCCTAGAGTGTTTTTTCTGACGGAATCATGCTCCAATAATGTGGCAGAATACAATGCTCTACTTATTAGTCTTCAGCTCGCCCACGAAATGGGGGTACACTACTTGAAGCTTACGGCGATTAAACTGATTATCAATCAGATTAAAGGCTAATATGAGATCCGTCACGAGGATTTGGTGCCTTATTATCACGCAATCATCGAAATGGCTAATCTGTTTGATGGCTTTACATCGGGCATGTATCTCGATCTTAGAATACTAAGGCAGATGCTCTTGCTGCATTAACAACAATGCTAGCCTTGCCAATCGACATCGAGTATCACCTTACAGTGGCAACACTACACCTTGTCTGCTCTAAATATATGTTAAGAACTAAAGAGGTCTATAATATCTCAACGGATCTTGAGCCGAGAGATTGACAATTTTCTTTCATCGACTATGCTCTACATGGTCTGCTGCCAGACAATCCTAAAGAAATGACATCTATCAGATGAAGGTCTCTCTATTTTTACTATGATCCAACTCTGAAGACACTTTACCGTCATTCATACGACGATATCCTCCTCCGTTGCCTTTCTAATTCAGAGGCACAGGAAGTACTCAAAGAAGCGCACGACGGCATATGCAGAGCTCATCAGCCAGGTCTAAAACTTAAAGATCGATTACACATGCTTGGATATTATTGGCCAACCATGATAGCCGATGCCATCCAGTATGCGTGAAGGTGTAAAGCATGTCAAATCCATACAGACTTCATACATCAGCCCTCAGAGTTGCTCCATCCAACTGTTGCTTCATGGCCATTCGAAGCATGGGGAATCGATGTCGTAGGGCCAATCAGCCCTTCTTCGATAAAAGGACACCGGTTTATCCTGGCAATAACCGATTACTTTTCAAAGTGGGCAGAAGCTATACCACTGGTTGAAGTTAAAACTTCTAATGTGGTTAATTTCATCAAACACTACCTCATTCATCAATTTGGTTTCCCTAGGCGGATCATCCATGATAATGGCCCCCAGTTCATAAGCCAGGTATTCTATCGATTCTGTGATAAGTACCAAATTCAGAATGTGGCTTCAACTGCCTATAGTCCTGCCGCTAATGGCTTGGCGGAAGCATTCAACAAGACAATCATTAAGTTACTCAAAAAGTTCGTTTTCTCGAATAGGCGAGATTAAAACGAGAAGCTTAGTGAATGTTTTTGGGCCTACCGAATCACGATTCGGACCCCGACAGGCAATAGCCTTTTTTCCTGGTATACGGGTGTGAAGCAGTCATACCATTAGAAATTCAGATGCCGTCATTACGAGTCTCTCTGATCACTAAGATCATATCAGAGGACAATGATCGATTACGTCTTTAAGAGCTCGAAGCCCTAGATGAGAAGCGGTTACAAGCTCAGCAGCACATTGAGTTGTATCAAGCTCGGATCTCAAAATCCTTCAATAAGAAAGTCAAACAAAGAGTCTTTCAGAAAGGAGATTTGGTTTTAGCCATCAGACGACCAATGATCATGACGCACAAAACCAAAGGCAAATTTCAGCCCAAATGGGAGGGACCGTTTGTAATAGAAACAGTCTATTCAAACGGAGCATATCGCCTTAAGACTTCAGGTGGTGATTTACTCATGATGCCGATCAACGGCAGGTTCTTAAAGAAGTATTATCCTTGATAAGGATCCTTCCATGATTAAGTTAACATTACACCTCTGATCAAGACCTTCGAATCCAAGATATGCAGAAGGAGCGCCCCTCTCTTCCTCCAAACGAGATCATACGACTGTAAACCAGTATAGAGCCGATCGTACACAGGTTGTCTCAAAGAAGAATCAAGGTTACGAATACGGTAACCGAATGATCCAACACCTTTAACGGTTAAGGATAGAGGAAAATGTTGGCCTTTAAGCCCAACATAAGTCCTCGACAACTCATCATGCTGAGGGGAATAGCATGGCTAGCCCGACTCAAACGGTAGTTGGTAAAGGCATATCAAACCCGTTGACAGCTGAGGATTTGCTAAAAATCCTAAGGGACCTGTTCCCATTTGATTCCCTCTCCAAAATCACTTACCAATTCTCATCCATGGAATGGTAAGACCGCATACAAAGAACGACAGATCCACTCGAATTACTGCTATGTTCAAACACCTCTAACAGTAAATGAATTTCTCGGTCAAGTTAATACTACACTTCTGACCAATATTGCTCATACCGCAAATCAATCGCTGTTAAGTTAACATTAAACCTATGATAGTGATCTCCTCGATTTTCTCAGTGAAAACGAGACCTTTCCATGCTAAGTTTAACACTACACCTCTGGCATCCATTTCGCTGTTCAGTTAACATTAAACCTATGACAGTGATCTCCTTGATTTTCTCAGTGAAAACGAGACCTTTCCATGCTAAGTTTAATACTACACCTCTGACATCCATTTCGCTACTAAGTTAACATTAAACCTATGACAGTGATCTCCTCGATTTTCCTAGTGAAAATGAGATCTTTCCATGCTAAGTTTTATACTACACCTCTGGGATCCATTTCGCTTTTAAGTTAACATTAAACCTATGACAGTGATCTCCTCAATTTTCTTAGTGAAAATGAGACCTTTCCATGCTAAGTTTAACACTACACCTCTGGCATGCATATCTTTTTATCAAGTTAATGTTACACCTCTGACGAATTGCTTTACGAATTCCTACGAAGTTCTTTTAGTCACGTTAACATTACACCTCTGACATATGATCTTTTATGGGATTCACTTCCTAGCTCCCCAGCGAGTTTCTGAGTCCCACTCGGTCTTACATGGACTTTTCTAGTTGTCACGTTAACAATATACCTCTGACAATTCCTTCCAAATCTCATATAAATTTTTGGCTTCTCAATCGGTTACGTCATTGCGACCTCTAAACCGGCAGATAGCCAAGTCTCATCTTTCAGTGCGGCAAGGACTATCTCTTTGTCATCATGTCCAGTTCGTCACCTCTGAATGATAAGATTTTGAACTTGATGGCTCCTCAATCGGTTATGTCATTGCGACCTCTGAACCGGTAGATAGCCAAGTCTCATTTTTCAGTCCGGTAAGGACTATTTCTTTGTCATCATATGACAAAATTTTGAGCTTGGTGGCTCCTCAATCAGTTATATCATTGCGACCTCTGAACCAGCAGATAGCCAAGTCTCATCTTTCAGTCCGGCAAGGACTATTCCTTTGTCATCATGTGACAAAATTTTGAGATTGGTGGCTCCTCAATCGGTTATGTCATTACGACCTCTGAACCGGCAGATAGCCAAGTCTCATCTTTCAGTCCGGCAAGGACTATTTCTTTGTCATCATATGACAAAATATTTAGCTTGGTGGCTTCTCAATCGGTTATGTCAATGCGACCTCTGAACCGACAGATAGCCAAGTCTCATCTTTCAGTCCGGTAAGGACTATTTCTTTGTCATCATATGACAAAATTTTGAGCTTGGTGGCTTCTCAATCGGTTACGTCATTGAGACCTCTGAACTGACAGATAGCCAAGTCTCATCTTTTAGTCTAGTAAGGACTATTTTCTCAAATGTATGACTAACTCTCTCGGCTTATCACCGCTGATTAGATTAGTTATATCATTATTCCATTTCCTTTTAAGGGCTACAATACAACTTGAAAGCAAGAATTCAGAATATAAAACAAGTTGGAAATGTGACAAGGGAGTCAAATAAAATCACTTTTTATTGATTCCAAAAGAGGGATACATGAATGCACAGATTACAAGCTATGAAGGCACTTCATAGGACTTGATCCGTTCTTCAAGAGTGGTCAGCCTAGTCTTCCTCTCTTCAGTAGCCCTGATAAGCGCCTGCGACCTCAACTCGGCCTCATTAAAACTCTCTGTCTGGGCCAAGCGAGCTTCAATTTCAACCAAGGTTGCCCTCTGTGCTAGCTCCTGCCACAAGACTTCGTCATTCTGGGCCTTAAGCTACTCAAGCCGAGCAGTCTCTTCAAGATGCACTGGTTCAGTTTGGATAAAAGAAGATTAGTCTTCCTGATCATTTCCTTGGCCTTTTCAATTTTATCCTCAACGTCAAGAAGAGCACTGCTAGAAGCGTCTATGGCATCCCCGAGCTCTACTTTCCTTGTCTCCAAGGATTTCAAATTAGAAGAAATTGCCTTAGCAGCTTCTTGAGCGACGAGATGAGCTTCATGCATCTGAGCAACAAGATGTGCAATCTGTTCGTTAACTGAAGACTCTAGATCCGAATGGCTAAGACAGCGCCATTCGTCCACATCCCTCTCGAGTCTGTCCACTAGAAGCTCCAATGTGACGGCCTGGTCATCCCTTCCAAAGTCTCAGATACTGTCAATGCTTCGGGAGAGGACCACCTTTAAAGTAGAAAATGAGGTAGTCGAGCCCTTCAAGACCAAAGCAATGGATCGCTTCAAACCCTTATAAAAGCTGTCGACTAACTCAGCCACGAATTCGTTCTCGGCCTCAATTACTCCCGGCAAACGAGCAGCCCCTAAAGACAGAGTTTCCACTGGTTTCACTAGCGTAACTATGGAGGAAATAATAGAAGCACTGGCTACAGCAACATGAGGGGTCGTCGGTTATCTCGGAGGAGTCCTCATTGAAATCAGTACACCAGCCACAACTGAAGTAGGACTAGTGACTATTTCTGGGAGAGCTGGCTCAACCACTAATGTTGGAGAAGTAGGACTGGTAATCACCTTCAGCTTCGCGCTTGGCAAAATGGGCGGCACCGGCAAAACCAATGGCACCTCACTTACCAATATAGTTGGAAGTAAGGATGGTTCTGTAACTACTGTTCCCTCAATTCCCCTTCCACTTGTCTGTTCAGGTTGATAGGAGGGCAGACCGTGATATAAGGCCTCCAGCTCAGCAGCATCTGCCGCGGTCAAAGTACTTGCTTCACCCCTGGTCCCCTCAGGAAGATTGGTTGGCTCCCTCGAAGTCGATGCACCAAGAGGTGGAACACCTGTTGCAAGATTTTGTTTAAGCAAAGCGTAATGAATATCAGAAGAAAATTACTCACGAAAGAGCAGAATGCTACCAAAAGATGGTATCATCTCGACTGTGTTGGCCGCATACTCTCTCTGAAGTCCTTCGACAATGGCATCAGTCCCCTCAGGATCCATAGGAAAGTCTTTGGCAGAGTCAACACAGACGGCAGGCCCACCTTCACTTGCCAAACCCTCGGTGGTCCATTCAAAAGAGCTAGAAGCTACGGGACTTCCTTTTGAAGTCCCAGCACCTGAAGGACCTACATTGGCCGCATCACCTCCAGACTCTTCCGAGACGGCAATAGCCAGCCTCATCGCCTTCTCTATAAGTGAACAGGGGATCATAATGCTCCCTCTGTTCTCCGACAGCCCCAGCTCTCGGGTCTCTCACCGCCTCAGTTCCTGAATCGTAAAGTAAACAATGAGCTGTCTAGAATACATAAGAGTATATTATAAGAATGGAGTTGATCATATTTGGGTCCGGAGCAGCTTTACCAGCGGTCTGCCTACGGGCTGATAGCTTAAGGACTAATGGAGTAGGAGGAAGAGGCATGTAGATGATTCGCCCTCTGCAATAACTATAGGAGCGTAGCGACGAGGCTCATTCACTACCCTCTTCCTACGAGATCCACCTTCCCGCTTTCGCTTGAAGTGGACATCAGGATCTTCTTCCTCCACTTCTTCCACGTCAACATGTTCCATGGGGGCTGTACCTACCCCACCAGAAGCAGCTGCTGGAGCCTCAGCACCTGTATCCCCTTCAAAGCGAGGACTTCTTGCATCCGAGGCCTCGCTATCATAACAGTAATGAATTCCCCGAGGCCTGAAACGTGGACCCTCTTACCCTCGCTCTTCTCAGTGACCTTCCGTTTAAGCCACTGAGAGATCAACTTCACACCAAAGGAATTAATAGAAAATCCAGTGGGTGTGGAGTTCGAGGTTCTATACCACTGGCAGAATCCCAGGGTCGTCAGAAGGTTAGGAGTCCTTAGCGGCATGCACAGTCGCGCCTCAGTACAACCAGCAATGAAGAACCACCAGGCACGAGCTCCATCGATGAGGCTCCCCATGAAGGCCAGGCTGCTGTTCGGATTACTTACGTACAGTTGGTCATATCCAAACTGACGGGCAATCCAACTCGGAACATAGGGCTCCAGGTAACAGGTGTCCCCGCTTCTATACAACAAGTGGGATGGCTGGATGCTAACCAGCCATTCGAAGACTCCCCGACTCAATGACGTCTGTCCTTCCCCTACATCCTTGAATTCTTCACCATAGCCTGCATCACGAATGTAGAAAAAGCACTGAAAAAGGCTGTAGACGTCATGGTGACACAGCAGTTTGCGGACCCCAGCCACATAAGTCCGTGACCATGAACACCCCTCGAATCGATGGAGAAGTGCCATTCGAACACCTTCTAGGGGCTCCTCACCAAGCTGGATCATGGAGGGGCAGTGAAGGGCGAACCATACCATCAAATAAGTATATGGCAAACCAATTCTGGGGTTTGGTCCGTCACGAGGCAAGATAGTCTCCTTTCCCCGCTTCATTGTTGGTGGCCTACAGAAAGCCTCCGTCAATGCACGAAGGCCCCTTTGAATATAGCACATCATGGCTGGAAGAAGTCCAAGAGAATGACCATGGATTAGATGAACAGCAGGCAATAAGACAGCCAAATGAATGACATCATCAGATGAAGATGGCACCACACATCTCTTCAACCAGACCGTTAAAAAGCCAGCTAGAAGTGCCTTCCGGGACGTCGGCCGACGAGCCTGGTGGTGGAAACTCCGAAGAATATCACCTTTCTCATAGGGTCCATCATCTTCTTCCAGAATCAAATCCCCTTGAGAGTGCTCTTGCATCCGGCGAAAGATGTCTTCATCTGCAACTCCACAGTGAGCCGCTTCAGGAGTACCTTCCAGGTCGGGGAACAAATAATTTTCCCAGCTCTTTGAACTGCATGAAGCTCCCTTATGGCTCCCATGCATGCTGGAGCAAATGTGAAGATGGCACATCAACTCTCGGTAAGTCTCAAACAAGGCGGGCTCCTGCTTTTTCAGAAGTGCCAATTCCGCCTCACACGGAAAATATTCTTCATATGGAAGAGACCCCAATGGCAGAGCAGAGACTTCCCACATCTTGTGCAGAGCCATGCCTAATTCGCCAACAGGGGTGAAGAAGGTCCCTCTAGCCGAGCAGTATAACTCAAAAATGGCATAGTAGTTCGCTACGCTCAACTGAATGCCATAACAGGTCGCCCTAACGGCCTCGTAGAGTCCCAGCCTCTCCAGATCTTCCTCAAAATGGGCAAGGACATATAGAGTCAAGTCCCTCCACCACGCTTTGAGGGGATGAATCCACCCCGGAGTCCTAAAATCAGTGGATGGATAATTGCCATGAACCCTAAAGAACTGATTTCCAAAAGTCTGAGCCACCGCGAGATTTTCTCCTACTGGGATGTCTAGAAGTACGTTCCCAGGGTGGAGACCCAATATGTAGCGAGGAGGATGATTGGTCGCTAATGTTGCATATTTAGTATCATATTTTCATACTTATTATAGAATAAAATCTGCATTGTTCTAATTAAATGCTTAATTTATTTGCAGGCCCATTCCTTAAGGAGATGAAGAGAAATGAGCCCAAAAGCCCACCAAAATTCTGAGTTAAATCAGAGTTAATTTGAGCTCAGAGAATCAGGGCAAAATCAAGAGGTTGAAAACCGGTTGAGAAGAATCCTCTCAGAATCGATCGGTTAGAGCAAAGAATCAAAGGCCATTTCGTCACACTCCCGGACTCAAACTGAAAATCCAACTCCAGATAAAGTCAGAAGGCCAAACCAGCGCGACCCACTGATTGAGATTTCCTGCACACAAAATATAGTAGTTTAGTTTTAAGAATAGGATGTGCAATTTCTCAATTCTAATCCGCTGTAGCAAGGCTATGCGGGTCGTGATCCTCAGGGAGGGACTGCGATGGAAGCGTTAAGCAAGTTATCTCCCTTTTTTTTTAGTTATTAATACAAGAATATTAGTTATGTTAGAAAGAAGGTGGTTTTACAATGAATCGGAAAAGAAAGAATTGGGAGATAGTGATTTAATCTACAAAAATAGAATAAAAGAAAAGAAAAGAAAACTAACCTTGGTTGGAGAAAATATGTGAAAACCTAACACTTTCTACCTTATTTCGGAGGCGTTGAACGCATAAACCATGGGGATCAATCTCAGTCCGCTGTTCGCATTAGATCATCAAGCCTTGGGCAAGTATGAATTGATACGCCTCGAGGAGGAGAACATCTCCATGGAATATCGTTTGCACCACCAAGATTTGTTATATTTGTGGTTCGGTAATCGCTTGCATGCTCATCAAAGATCAACAGAAATAAAGTAGAAAAGAAAAAGAAAACAAAAAGAAAAGTAAAGCAATGACATAAATAAAAATAAAAATTACCTTCATTACTTGATACAATGGAAAGAGAAGCATACATCAGTGTCACCCTCAACATAGCCATCTCCCTCTCTTGAAAATAAAAAGAAAATCTAACCTAGAAGAAAGAAGAAAAACCCTAAAAACCCTAACTTTGGCCCTTTGCTGGACGCTGGACGACCCTGTACGTTGCACTGCTGGGGGTATTTATAGGTGCAGAAGGCCGAAGAGTCCCGGATGAAGTTGCCCACGAAATCTGATATCCAGATAACATCAAGTTGCCGCAAAATTGCGGCTTTTGCCGCAAAATTGCGGCACTACAGTAGCTTCTGGCCACGCGCTTTGGCGCGTGGCTTCTCCTGGTCCGTTCATGTGGGCGCCTGCTTCTGGAAGTATGATCCTGGCTCTTCATATTGGGATTTCGAGATAACTTGATAATCAAGTTACCTAGATTTTGAATTCTCCCAATCTCTTTTAAACGAATTTCCTTATCTCTGCACTCTTTTCATTCTCATCTGCAAGAGTTTAGGGTTGGGTAAAAGTCTATCCTTCCCTCATCTTCGATATTTGCAACTTTAGCCCTTTGTGTATTTGCACTTTGACAATTGATATTTGCACTTTGACTCTTGGGCTTCAAATATGGGCTTGGATCTGGGCTTTTGGGCTCTTTAAGCTTTATTTATTATTAAAATAATAATTCGAGGCCTGCACACAATAAATTACAAATTATTAATAAATGTACAGAATTAAATGAATAAATATGAAAATGTGATGGTAAATATGATGATAAAAATGCACTTTTCACTACCAATCACACCCCCACACTTATCTTTTTGCTCGTCCTCGAGTAAAAACAAAGAAAAAGAAAAAGAAATGAAAAGTTAATCTAACCTAACTCACTTTCGTAGGAATCACGATTGCACTTAGCACGTGCAACAAGCCGTTAAACCTCTAGGTTACCCTAGAGGACGAGTGTTGTCTCGTGAGGGTTTTCAGCGGATTGCACCCACAAAATCCATAAAAAGGAAAATATTTGAATTATTATTGAAGAGACTAAGTAGTCTATAAGTTTTAGGATCCTCATTTTTATTCATTCTTTAAACTTAGTCTTAATAAAGTTAATTGTTTTCCATTTTAGGTAAGAATTAAAATTGAATTTCTAATATAGTCTTTTTCGTTACCAAAAATCATATGCATCCTTATGTTTTTACTAGGAATTCCTTAACTTGGACTCTCATGCCTCTTTATATATATTTTTTTTTTCTTTTTTTTTTCTTTTTTTTTAATATGTATAACGCATCTAATTTTCTTTCATGTAAGCATCAAGGCTTCTCGAGGCCCTCATACCTAACTAATTGATTATTAGATGTGTTAATACATATATTATATTTCTTAGTCTTCTTAGGCTTTCTAATCCACCATGTAACGAACTTAAAGTCGATGACTCCCAAACCGGTTGGCTTTAGGGCACCAGGTGAGAAAACACCCCGCGGACTCAAATTCGAGTGAACTAGGCCCCAAAACTAAGGACTTTATTTTATTTACTCACCTTTAGGCATGAATACTTATGCTTCTTGAGGCACATGTATCAGCTTAATTGGTGATTTTTTTTTCTTTTTTTTTCTTTCTTTCTTTTTTTTTTTTTTATGAGGCACAAGGTCTTTGTCTTAGAATCCTAGATATGCATTTGGTATGCACATTTCATTAAGGTAAAAATCAAGACTAATTATTTATTCAATTTCTCCTCCTATACCTAAAATTTAAACAATTTATTTATTTTGACCAAGTTTTTAGAAATCCTAATCATGATTTTCCTAATCCTTAAAACTAACTTAGGTTTCTTTCAAAAAATAAGTCAAAATACTGTCCTTTTTATAACATTTTTTTTTTAAATTTTTTTTATTAGCAAATTTTGTTAGTATCTACTTATGTTAGTATGTTAGTAAAGCTCACCCCCACACTTATCTCATGCATTGTCCTCAATGTATGAATGAATGCATATATGCATGAAACAGAACAAGGGAAGGCGGAAGTTACCTTAGGGTGGTGGTTCCGGAGGTGGTCTAATTGGTCCACGAAATGCGGCCCAATCTAGATAATGTAGTAGTTGGTGAAACCCACCAGAAATTTTTCGTCTATAACCCACTAAAATATATGTATAATTATTTTTTAAAATTTTCACCCCATCAAATTTTCATAATTCATAATTAGTTTCAGAGTCAATTGTGTCAACCTCCTTGTCCCAAAATGGAGTATGAAAAGATGGAATTATTGACTTGGATATTATAGGTGCGGGAACGAATACCGACTCAGGGAAGAAGCTTATATCAAGTAAGGGCTCAAGAGTCGGGCTAAGTTCAGGAAGTGGGTCCAAATCAATAAGTTTAAGCTCAAATCCACAATCATCTTCCCACAATGGCATGTGACTCAATGTTGGTGATTCAAGTTCAGGAATGATAGGAGTGGGAATCAAAACTGACTCTAAAAGATTACCTAAGTCGGGTAACAAAACAGGAGTCAATAATGATTCGGGAATTTGAACTTGATCACAGATTTGAGAATCTAGGTCACATATGAAAAACACCTAGAGGGGGGGTGAATAGGTGTAAGTGCTAATCTAAGAAACTAAATGCAAACTAAGTGCGCTAAATGCGGAAGCTAATGCAAATGTTGCACAAACTAATACAATACAATAAGTGTAGCCGAATTCCCCTTGCGAGGCTCTGGACTAACTCCCCTTGATTCCCCTTGAAATGGGTTGAGGCGCTATGTGAAGCTCTTGTTGGATGAGTACAAGTTAGGCACACACACACAAGCAATCCAAGCAATAAGAAATATGTGCACACACAATCAAGCCAAGCAATCAAGAATGAATAGCAATATGAATAAATGCAAGGCAATATGAAATATGCACAACACAAGCAAATATGATATGAATGCTATGAAAGTATGATGCTTGTATGAAATGATGCTTTGCACAAATATAAGAGAGAGAGTTAGAGAGACAATGGATCAAAACGCAAACACCAAGATTTGTTTCGAGGTTCGAGCACCTTGCTCTACATCCCCGCCTACACCACCGTGTAGGATTTCCACTAACTCAACTCCCACCGAGGGAACCTCTACCGAAGAGGATTTCTTACAACTCTAGGAGTACCTAACTCCTCTCTCAATACAACCTCCACCGAGGCCAACAACAACCAACAACAACACCTCTACCAAAGAGGCTCACAACCAATCTCAATCACCTCACACTTGAGGGATACAAACCAATCACCCGATCACCTCTACCTAAGAGGGATACAACAAGAATAAGGGTGTACAACTTAGAGGTTACAAACAACAACCTCAAAACTCTCTCTTTCTTTCTTTTTCCACAAAACAAAGATCCTAATAGTTTAGGATAGAAGATAGCTCAAGTGTGGAAAACAAGTGTTTTTGGAAACAAGCAACAAAGAAAAACTACTTGGGAAATCTCTTGTATATGATAGAAAATGAAATACCAAATCAAAATCCCAAAACCTAGCTTTCTTTGATTTTCCAAAAACCCAAAAACAAATAAGATGAAATCTTTTTGGCTTAAAAACCCTTTTAAACTCTTTTAAACACTAGAGAAAATCTGGAATTTTTAGCTCTCAAAATCTTAGCCAAAACAATGGAGAAATGGGGTATATATAGCCCCTAGGAAAAACTAGCCGTTAGGCTGATGTGGCAGTCTGACCAACTGCCGGTCGACCGGCCCGGTCGACCGCCAACGGTCAAATTTGTGACCGTTGGGCAACATCGGTCGACCGGTCCGGTCGACCGAAATAAACCGAGAGCAGAGCTCTCAGGCCCGGTCGACCGTCCACTGTGCCTAACAGACGTGCACGTCTGTGCACGTCGGTCGACCGGATCGGTCGACCGGCCCTTGGTGCGGTCGACCGTCCCGGTCGACCGACCAGCCTGTCAGCACAAAAACAAGGTCAGAAATTTTGGGAAGAATATTTTCTAAAAATCTTTTATCTCTATTAAAAATACCATAAAAATTGTTTTATCATTTTATGTTGAAACACAAGCATGTGATAAAAATTTCAAGACAATATATCAACATATCAATTCATTTTTGTGTCTTGCCAATTTTATCAAAAACAAAACTTTGTATTTTGTCAAACTTGATTTTTCCAAAATATGAATAGGGATATCAAAAATAAGTTTGTTTGCCAAGATAAAGCATGTATGTATAAATAGAAAACATCTACTATACATATAACATATGTAAACTTGTTTTGATCACTATTCATAAAAACCAAATATCAAATCATAAAACGTGTGTGTTTTGTGTTCACTTGAGCATATCAACTAAACTAAGCTTTACAAATGGATCTAAAACTCTATCTAAACTAGGATACCTAAGTCTTCTTGACGATCTTCATCTTCAAGTAGACTTGCTCCAAAACTCCATCCATGGGCTAGGCAAAGTGTGAACTTGAAGCTTTGGCCCTGGAATCACCATGAATAGCTTCTAAACTCCTTGTTGAAGCTAATCACCAACTAATATCCTGTTAATGATCTGAAACTTAGAAACACAAGAATATTAGTAAACATAACTACATGAGTGTTGATCATCATCAAAACTAGAGTGGAAGGCCATTGGGCCAACAATCTCCCCCTTTTTGATGATGACAAAACTCATGGAGTTATATATGCATGGATTAAAGATAAGCTTCAAGGAAGCTCCCCCTTAACTCATGCATAGGGATAAACAATAAATATATGCAATTAGTATTAAACATGAAACATGCCATATGCATAAACAATAATTGGTTCGAATATTCAAAACAAAATAACCTCTAGATACCAATTACAAAGCAAACTCTATAAAACGATTAAACTTAATATTCTTGAGATTAAAACATAATATATGCATAAACATTAGCATGCATATAAAACTTCATAAATCTTTCTCCCCCTTTTTGTCAATCATCAACAGAGGGGTAAACAATCAAAACCATAGATAAAATGAGGGTAAAAATCTTTCTCCCCTTTTTGTCAATCAAAATAATACAAACAATGTTCTCCCCCTTTTTGTCTAAAACAAAAAACAAAATCAATAAGGGGTGACTACAAACATGATATCAATTAAAAATATGTCAATGAAGCATCTTGATACCAATAAACAAGAATCAATATATGTTATATGCTATATACATTCATGAAGAGGAAGACGCTAAGTTAGCTTCCCTACACATATGCATTACATGAAGAAGGGATGACAAGCCCCAATTCACATAACACATATTATGTAATGCATAAGAGGAGATGTGAAGCTCCCCCTACACACGTATATCATATAAAGAAGAGTTGTCAAGCTCCTCAATTTATAATATACTCAATATGAATCTATATGTAAGAGAGATGTTAAGCTCTCCTTGCATATAGGAAATACAAATCAAAACTTTGAATATTTTCTTTAAACAAAATTTTGAAAATACCAATTGTAATTAAACATAAATCTTGAATTCCTAAAACATGAATCTTGATACTAAAATTATTCAAAATTTGTTATGTTTAACCAATTGAAAAGATTTTACATAGAGACATTGATACCAATAGTAAGAATATATTTCATTTTGAAAATTTGATGTTGATATCATATGTTTAAAATAACAACTTTTAATCATAAAGTGTGGGAGTACAAATACCAATTGAAATACAAAATCAAATTTTCTCCCCCTTTATGAAATACAAACTAAAGTCATGCATAGTCTTGATAACAATTTAAAAGTAATCAATTTAAACAAAATTGAAACTCAAGCACTAACATAAACACAAACATATATATGTATGAAAAATAGATACCAATAGAACTTGATATACTTGGAATTTAAAGCATACATACATACAAAACATATATGAGTATACAAGAAGATCAAAATGATACCAATTGAAAGAGTTCAATGATACCAATTGACATAACAATAAGTTCAAGTGTATACATCATATTCTCTACCACCCAATCATAATTCAAGTTTTAAAGATTTTCAATTTAGGGCATACATGAACATGATCTCCCATCCTACCGCCCTTGGAAGGTAGGGGTTTTCAAAAATAGATTTGAAAATGTAGTTTTGTTTGAAAATCTCTACCATATGAAGAATACCGCAACTAGTTTAAATGGAAAACTTGTTAACTAGCACGAAATCCTTCAAGTAAGGAATAAAACAAAAATGAAATTCACATGATAATCATCACTCTAACCAATAAAGCATAACTCATGAGAAACAAAACATGAGCAATAGATATGAGTGTACAAATAACATGTGAAGATCATAATCATGAAAAATATTTCATTGAGCTCAATTATTCCTTAAAACATAATTCCATCAAAAACATGAAAAATCATATAAAACTACTTATTTAATCTTCAAGGCATATGTATGTCTAATACAAGCTAAAATATACATACATATCCAAAACTCAACGAGTCCACTAAATGAATATTCATGAAGGCACGTGGCTCAAAAAGATGTATATGTATAAGATTAGTTTGAACTAGATGGACATATACATGAAGTTAAACATAAATACATGAAACATGAAAAACTAAATTTTCATCACAACAAATTTCATTTCAAGGTATATGTATAAATTGTCAAACATGAAGTATACATACATATCCCTAAACACAATTGAGTCCAAATATAGATTTGCATGAAAGGCAAATGACTCAAGGGGTATACATGTATATCTTAAAGTTTGGCAATACAAACATATACATGAAGTGAAACACACAATCATAAAACAAATTCAAAATGGAATACAAGTTTGAAATGTATGAATCATCAAAACTAGACTATACTAGCACATCTAATGGGTTCAAATAAGCAATCAAGCTCAACATATATAGATTTATTTGTAGCCCACTCTATGTACAAGTATATAACTAGTCTTAATGAAAACAAACATCTAAACATATATTCAAAACATGAAGCATCAAAACAAATATAAAAGTCATCATGATAAAACTAAAACATGATTACTATGTAAATTCACATGTATTAGATTCATGATGTACATTATAGCTTAAACAAAAGTGAGAACACTAAATATGGGTTCATATAAGCATATGTGTCTCAAATACTATACATGTATGTCAAGGATCTAATAAACATGGAATGAACATACTAATCCATAGACATCAAAACATGCTATAAACATTAAAACATGGAAAGCATGTAAATAATAAATGGGAGTAAAGGATTGTTACCACAACCGAAGAAGCAACTCTCCTTGTCTCCAAAACATGGTGGTCATCTCCACCAAATCTTCCCTTGAAAGTGATGCATCCAATTTGATTTCCATGAAGTCCGGAACGCATCCACTCCAAGGTGTCATCACTCTCACGTCATGTGAGAGCCCACACCTACATCAAAAATATAGGAGGGGTGATTTTTTGTACCCACATCTTGTTGGGTCCATGGGGGTTAGTACCTTCTCTAACCCAAACAAAATTCTTTGCTAAATTAGGAGCATGTAATCTATCATAACAAAATTTAGCAAGGTGGCCCTTACGTCCACAATGTGTACATGTGTACACATGAGCATACGTGTGAGGAGTGTGTCCGTGAGGAGCATGTGTATGCCGTGAAGAGTGTGCATGCATAAAGGATGGAACTTGTTTCTTTCGAACCAAGGTTTCCAACCGATTGTGGTTCAAGGCACATTGGCTCATAGTGGAGCCCAAACAATCAACCTTCTTCTTAAGCAAACAAATATCATCATTAATCTTAGAAGAAAAAGTGTGGCATGCAATAGGTGAAGTGTGTGATACTACCCTAGCATGGCAAACATGTGCATCAATCTTATTTTGCAAAACAATGTTTTTCTTTAAACAAACATCTAGATCATTTGAAATAGAAATAATTTTATTTTTCAAATCAACATTCTCTTTTAAAAACAAAATCTACTTTTGAAGACAAATTTTCATTTTTCTTCAAAAGATTTTCACAATCATTTTTAGATTTTAAAACTTTATTTTCCTTAAGTGCAAGTTCTAATTGAGATCTCAATGAATCCCTTTCATTATAGACCTCAACCTTCTCTTGCAAAACAATATCAAGTCTAGATTGTAAACACTTATTTTCTTTTTCAATTCCTAGACTTTTCTTTTTCAAAATCTTATATTTTTCTATAAGTTTTTCACAAACAATGGAAAGTTCTTCATTCAAAGCATGGGCATCAATATGATCATTTGAAGAACTAGCACAATCATTACTATCTAGTTGAGTTTTCGATTGTACCTCAAGGGAGTCATTCCCTTGGACCATGAAGCATTGTGGATCGGATTCTCCACTAGATTCCTCTTCTTGAATTTGAACTTGAAGCTTGGAGGTGTTGGTGGTTGTCAATTTGTTCCACACTACAAAAGCGGAATCAAAGTTAGAAACACATAAAAGATAATCTTTAGATAAAGTGCTTCTAATGGCCTCTAGGGCTTGTGCATTGGCCCCTATATGATTACCATCACCAAGATAACATCTCTTGGTGGCGGCAAGGAAGACATGCAAACCTAGGGTCGTTAGGTACATGGACATCCTATACTTCCAAACATCAATGTTGGAAGGGTCAAAGCTAGGTGGGGTCATGAAGTCCATGGTAAACTATATATGAATGTGCAAACAAACAAATGCAAATGAGATTAGCAAGCAAATGGATCACTCCTAGGATGTTAAGCCTAAGTATCAGGAGCACTAGCTCTGATACCAATTGAAAAACACCTAGGGGGGGTGAATAGGTGTAAGTGCTAATCTAAGAAACTAAATGCAAACTAAGTGCGCTAAATGCGGAAGCTAATGCAAATGTTGCACAAACTAATACAATACAACAAGTGTAGCCGAATTCCCCTTGCGAGGCTCTGGACTAACTCCCCTTGATTCCCCTTGAAATGGGTTGAGGCGCTATGTGAAGCTCTTGTTGGATGAGTACAAGTTAGGCACACACACACAAGCAATCCAAGCAATAAGAAATATGTGCACACACAATCAAGCCAAGCAATCAAGAATGAATAGCAATATGAATAAATGCAAGGCAATATGAAATATGCACAACACAAGCAAATATGATATGAATGCTATGAAAGTATGATGCTTGTATGAAATGATGCTTTGCACAAATATAAGAGAGAGAGTTAGAGAGACAATGGATCAAAACGCAAACACCAAGATTTGTTTCGAGGTTCGAGCACCTTGCTCTACATCCCCGCCTACACCACCGTGTAGGATTTCCACTAACTCAACTCCCACCGAGGGAACCTCTACCGAAGAGGATTTCTTACAACTCTAGGAGTACCTAACTCCTCTCTCAATACAACCTCCACCGAGGCCAACAACAACAAACAACAACACCTCTACAAAAGAGGCTCACAACCAATCTCAATCACCTCACACTTGAGGGATACAAACCAATCACCCGATCACCTCTACCTAAGAGGGATACAACAAGAATAAGGGTGTACAACTTAGAGGTTACAAACAACAACCTCAAAACTCTCTCTTTCTTTCTTTTTCCACAAAACAAAGATCCTAATAGTTTAGGATAGAAGATAGCTCAAGTGTGGAAAACAAGTGTTTTTGGAAACAAGCAACAAAGAAAAACTACTTGGGAAATCTCTTGTATATGATAGAAAATGAAATACCAAATCAAAATCCCAAAACCCTAGCTTTCTTTGATTTTCCAAAAACCCAAAAACAAATAAGATGAAATCTTTTTGGCTTAAAAACCCTTTTAAAACTCTTTTAAACACTAGAGAAAATCTGAAATTTTTAGCTCTCAAAATCTTAGCCAAAACAATGGAGAAATGGGGTATATATAGCCCCTAGGAAAAACTAGCCGTTAGGCTGATGTGGCAGTCTGACCAACTGCCGGTCGACCGGCCCGGTCGACCGCCAACGGTCAAATTTGTGACCGTTGGGCAACATCGGTCGACCGGTCCGGTCGACCGAAATAAACCGAGAGCAGAGCTCTCAGGCCCGGTCGACCGGCCCGTCGACCGTCCACTGTGCCTAACAGACGTGCACGTCTGTGCACGTCGGTCGACCGGATCGGTCGACCGGCCCTTGGTGCGGTCGACCGTCCCGGTCGACCGACCAGCCTGTCAGCACAAAAACAAGGTCAGAAATTTTGGGAAGAATATTTTCTAAAAATCTTTTATCTCTATTAAAAATACCATAAAATTGTTTTATCATTTTATGTTGAAACACAAGCATGTGATAAAAATTTCAAGACAATATATCAACATATCAATTCATTTTTGTGTCTTGCCAATTTTATCAAAAACAAAACTTTGTATTTTGTCAAACTTGATTTTTCCAAAACATGAATAGGGATATCAAAAATAAGTTTGTTTGCCAAGATAAAGCATGTATGTATAAATAGAAAACATCTACTATACATATAACATATGTAAACTTGTTTTGATCACTATTCATAAAAACCAAATATCAAATCATAAAACGTGTGTGTTTTGTGTTCACTTGAGCATATCAACTAAACTAAGCTTTACAAATGGATCTAAAACTCTATCTAAACTAGGATACCTAAGTCTTCTTGACGATCTTCATCTTCAAGTAGACTTGCTCCAAAACTCCATCCATGGGCTAGGCAAAGTGTGAACTTGAAGCTTTGGCCCTGGAATCACCATGAATAGCTTCTAAACTCCTTGTTGAAGCTAATCACCAACTAATATCCTGTTAATGATCTGAAACTTAGAAACACAAGAATATTAGTAAACATAACTACATGAGTGTTGATCATCATCAAAACTAGAGTGGAAGGCCATTGGGCCAACAACATATCTCATTGGGTTTAATGTTATAAAAATCAGAACTTGCCAATTTATCCATGGGACTTTCAAATTGCACAATTGGTCAAGTTCAATATGATCATCAATTATAGGTGACTCAATATCATGATGAATTGGAACAGGATCCAATGTTGACTCGGGAAAAGTGAAATCAGGTGGAGACACTGGAGTCATTATTGAATCAGGAAGTAAAATTGAATCATCAAGTGGGAGATCATGATCATATTCATGTTCAAGTTCTATTTCAGGAAAGGAAAAACTTGCCAAATTATCAACAATTGGAGTTTCAGCAAGTTCAAATAATGGCACTGAAGTAAAATCTTGTTGTCCAAAGCAACTTGGTTCGTCGGCTCTACGAGAGTGGTCAATGATATCAGAAATGGCCGAACGGTGAGAACGTAAAGATTGAACCATCATATCTATATCACGATCACGGGCTAATCTAGCCTGAGTCATGGCTGCAAGCATCCCTTCATAGTTGATAGGTGCATCGTGTTGTGATTGGACTTGAAAGGGTGAAGTGTAATCGTGATGAAATTGTGAGTCGGTGGACTCACGCATAATCATTTCTCCGATTGATGGTAATTGTTGCTTGGACTCATGCATACTTATCATTTCCCCGATAGATGGTAATCTATTCTGAATAGGGATCTAAGTATGAATCATTGAAAGAATGTGGACTAGATGGATATGAAGGACAATTTTGTTGAGAATTAGACTCGGGGGACTCGAAACCCCATGAACTCTGTGACAAGTTGAAATTATTATGGAAATTATAGTCATAAGATGGAGGGTGTGGGCTATATTCATTCGGATAAGACCATTCCGGCACACTAGATTGGTCAAAGTTATGATATGCCGGGTTGGTAATATCCGAATAATAGTTAGGTGTGTAATATGGATTAAATTGGAATTATTATTATATGCCATATCACACCAACACAAACAAACAAACAAATAAACAAAAAAAAAATTCTAACCTAAGTTAGGGTAGACCTATGACCTAGACGACTCCTAACTGGTTAGACTGTCCATGGGAGGTCGGGTGTAGACTTTGACCACAAGTTAATCAGCCAGGTCAGGGCAAGAGTGGTGGGAGGTTTTCCGTCAAAGACGTTCCTTAATTAAATAACCACCAATCTTCGGGCTTTCGGCCCTCAATCCCCTTCCTAGACACTGATTTGGCAAGAGTCAACTTCCAGCACTGTTCCCCCTTAGGATAGTCTCCTAATTGAGTCCGAGATGTCCCTAGGGCCAACGTCTACTTAATTTTAATTAGGCTTGGGTTAGTGAGTGCTCGGGATATGATTTTTGGGCTAAGGAAGGTGATGAAATCCCCACCTTATCTTGTTAATGGGTTATGCCCTTAAGATGAATTAGTGCAAGTGTACAAGATAAATAGATAAGAATCACTCGAAGCAGAAAATCAACCAAGAGATGAGTCCTATTCTACATGCAATGCGTACGTACCTTGCTTCTCCAGCACTCTTCAACAGTAAAAAAAAAATTGAAAAGACACGTGCCTAATATGCAAACGTCTAATCAATTTTTATTTTTAACTAACAAATAACTTACTGTTGAATTATTAGCAATTTACAGGTATATCACAGAACAAAATAAACAGAGCAGTAAACAGAATTTACAATTTGCAGCAACCTGCAAAAATATCAATCAGTAGTTCTCTACTGTTGCCGCGTTTCCGCGGCTCTGGCCGCGGATCCGCGGCAAAACAGTAGGTTCTGGTGCTCTGCCTTCGAGGGCAGAGACACAGAATAGCAATATGTCCACTGCTGCTGCTATGTTTCTGTTTCCTGTTCTCCAAACCTGCAAACAGAAAAGAATAAAAGAATTAGTTAATAATTTTTTTATTAGAGAATAACTTACCGTCCCTCCCCGGCAACGGCGCCAATTTTTTGATTGAGATTTCCTACACACAAAATATAGTAGTTTAGTTTTAAAAATAGGATGTGCAATTTCTCAATTCTAATCCGCTGTAGCAAGGCTATGCGGGTCGTGATCCTCAGGGAGGGACTGCGATGGAAGCGTTAAGCAAGTTATCTCCCTTTTTTTTTTAGTTATTAATACAAGAATATTAGTTATGTTAGAAAGAAGGTGGTATTTACAATGAATCGGAAAAGAAAGAATTGGGAGATAGTGATTTAATCTACAAAAATAGAATAAAAGAAAAGAAAAGAAAACTAACCTTGGTTGGAGAAAATATGTGAAAACCTAACACTTTCTACCTTATTTCGGAGGCGTTGAACGCATAAACCATGGGATCAATCTCAGTCCGCTGTTCGCATTAGATCATCAAGCCTTGGGCAAGTATGAATTGATACGCCTCGAGGAGGAGAACATCTCCATGGAATATCGTTGGCACCACCAAGATTGTTATACTTGTGGTTCGGTAATCGCTTGCATGCTCATCAAAGATCAACAGAAATAAAGTAGAAAAGAAAAAGAAAACAAAAGAAAAGTAAAGCAATGACATAAATAAAAATAAAATTACCTTCATTACTTGATACAATGGAAAAGAGAAGCATACATCAGTGTCACCCTCAACATAGCCATCTCCCTCTCTTGAAAATAAAAAGAAAATCTAACCTAGAAGAAAGAAGAAAAACCCTAAAAACCCTAACTTTGGCCCTTTGCTGGACGCTGGACGACCCTGTACGTTGCACTGCAGGGGGTATTTATAGGTGCAGAAGGCCGAAGAGTCCCGGATGAAGTTGCCCACGAAATCTGATATCCAGATAACATCAAATTGCCGCAAAATTGCGGCACTACAGTAGCTTCTGGCCACGCGCTTTGGCGCGTGGCTTCTCCTGGTCCGTCCATGTGGGCGCCTGCTTCTGGAAGTATGATCCTGGCTCTTCATATTGGGATTTCGAGATAACTTGATAATCAAGTTACCTAGATTTTGAATTCTCCCATCTCTTTTAAACGAATTTCCTTATCTCTGCACTCTTTTCATTCTCATCTGCAAGAGTTTAGGGTTGGGTAAAAGTCTATCCTTCCCTCATCTTCGATATTTGCAACTTTAGCCCTTTGTGTATTTGCACTTTGACAATTGATATTTGCACTTTGACTCTTGGGCTTCAAATATGGGCTTGGATCTGGGCTTTTGGGCTCTTTAAGCTTTATTTATTATTAAAATAATAATTCGAGGCCTACACACAATAAATTACAAATTATTAATAAATGTGCAGAATTAAATGAATAAATATGAAAATGTGATGGTAAATATGATGATAAAAATGCACTTTTCACTACCAATCACCCACCAACAGGGTGTGGCCATCTGGCCACACCCTGGCCGCGAAAACGCGGCAAAAGTCGCGTTTTCGCGGAAAGGTTGGGGAGTTAGGGGGAGCGTTTGCTCCCCCGATCTCCCCGGGATCCTGCTTACTGGGTTTTCTGCCTATAAAAGGCCATTCTTTGTGCTGAAAATGGACGACCATGAGAATTAGGATTTAGACTAGTTTTTCATTTCTTAGTTTAGGTTTTTATTTTTCTTGTTCATGTAATTTTAATTTTTATTTATGTAATTCAGAGGAGATCGACTTTCATCGAAGAACAAGAATGAAGCTTGAGCTAAAAGTGACAATGGTGTAAGGTTATTTCTTTTCTTTGATCGTTATGAAATCGAATTGATGTTCTTTATGTACTTCTTTTTAGTTTTCTTCTTCTTCTTCTTTTCTACTTCACTTTTCTTTTTGGCACAACTGTCTTCTAAGTGAGTCTAAAGCATCGAAAGAGCTTTGCTTTTGCGAGTGCCACCGATAGCTCATGACGATGGGATTGTGAGTCTCTCTGTATCATTTCATGCTTGAGTATCTTGATGATGTAATGTGGAAGAGACCAAAAATCGACTGTTATGAGCTATGCGCTGATTGCCTCCAATTCAAGGTAACATCGTCGCAAAGACTCAAGGTAAACTTTTGGTGGAAAGAAGGTGAGTAATTATTTGTATTTCTTTTCTTTTATTTCTGTAAATTAAATCACCAACAATACCTCTTCTAAATCATCCTTTTCACTTCCTTGTAAATAATCATTTGTACATAGTCGCTTTCGCCGTTTTCTGATTTTTTCCACCTTCTTCATCTCTCATTTTCTTCTAACTTTAACATAATTCTTTTCCATTTTTTTAACTTAAAAATAGAGAAGAACTCTCGTTTGGTTTTCATAAAGATTTCAATACAAAAACGTAAATGCTTCTATCGCAAAACCTCCTTGTGGATCACGACCGGCATAGCCACTTGCTATAGCGGTAAGAATTGAGCACTTGCACATCTTCATTCTAAATCTAAAATTCTGTATTTTTTGTGCAGGTTGAACCTCAATCAAATTTTGGCGCCGTTGCCGGGGAGGGTAACGTTTTTATTGAAATCTGATTTTTTTTGAAAATTTTTTAGAACTAAACGAATTCTCTTCTCTGTTGCAGGTTAAGAGCAAGCAGAACAGGAAATTAAAGTTGCAGTAACATATAACTGGCCTTGGGCCTCTGCTCTAGAAAGCAGAGACCAAGTGCCCTCTGCTTTGCCGCGTTTTCGCGGCCAAAGCCGCGGATCCGCGACAAAAAGGAGTGGACTACTAACTTTCTTTTTGCAGGGCTGCTTGCTTTGCAAATTGTAGTTTTCTGCAACTTTACTTTTTCTTATATACCATCACAAAAGCCTGCTAATAATCAACAGTAAAACGTTTATTGCAAAAGTTAAAAATTGATTAGACGTTTGCATTTTAGGCACGTGTCTTTTCAATTCATTTATTTTTACTGTTGAAGAGTGCTGGAGCAAGGTACGTTCACATTGCATGTAGAATAGGACTCATCTCTTGGTTGATTTTCATTGCTTTGAGTGATTCTTATTTACATATCTTGTACACTTGCACAAAATTATCTTAAGGGCACTAACCCATAACAAGATAAGGTGGGGATTAAATCACCCTTTCTTAGCCCAAAAATCAGATTCCAAGCACTCACTAACTCAAGCCTAACTAAAAATGAGTAGACGTTGGCCCTAGGGACATCTCGGACTCAATTAGGAGATTATCCTAAGGGGGAAAGGTGTTGGAATTTGACTCCTGCCAAATCAGTGTCTAGGAAAGGGATTGAGGGCCGAAAGCCCGAAGGTTGGTGGTTATTTAATTAAGGAACGTCTTTGACGGAAAACCTCCCACCAACCTTGCCCTGACCTGGCTGATTAGCTTGTGGTCAAAGTCTACATTAAACCTCCCGTTGACAGTCTAATCAGTTAGGAGTCGTCTAGGTCATAAGTCTACCCTAACCTAGTTAGAATTTTTTTTCCTTTTATTTGTTTGCTTCTTTGCTTGTTTTTTCTTTCTTTTTGTTTGTATTACACTCCGAGTTCATTTTCGGATATTACCAACCCGGCATATCATGACTTTAACTAACTTAGTGTGCCGGATTGGTCTTATCTGAATCAATATAACCCATGCCCCCAATCTAATAACTATAATTTCCATAATGATTTCAACTCTTCACCGAGTCAGTAGGGATTCACCTCCCCCGAGCATAATTTTCAACCAACTTGTCCTCCTTCTCCACCTAGTCCACAATATTTTCAAGATTCATACTCAGTTCCACCAGTCCAAAATAGGAAACTATCAATTTTGAAAATGAGTATGCGTGAGTCCAAACACAAGTCCCAAAATCTGATGGACTCACAATTTCACCACCAATTCCAAGACAATATTTCATCTTTTCATCAAAACAATGAGCCTATCAACTATGAAAAGATGCTTGAAGCCATGACTCAGGCTCAAAACGCTCGTAATCGTGACATAGATATGATGGTCGAATCTCTACGTTCCCACCGTTCTGATGTCACTTACCATTCTGTTAGAGCCTAAGAGTCATGTTGTTTTGGAAATCAAGATTCTATTTCAGAACAACCATTTGAACTTGCCCAAACTCCAAATTTTGAAAAAGATATTGACAGTTTGGCAAGTTATTCCTTTCCTGAAATAGAACTTGAGAATGAATATGATCTTGAACTCCAACTTAGTGATTCAATTCTTCTTCCAGATTCAATAATGACTCCGGTATCTTCAACTGACTTCAATCTTTTCCCAGAGTCAACATTGGATCCTGTACCAATTCATAATGAAATTGAATCACCCATCTTTGAGGATCATATTGAACTTGACCAATTATACACTTTTGAAGATCCTATTGACAAATTGGCAAGTTCTCATTTTATGATATTGAACTCAATGAGATATGTGACCTAGATTCTCAAATCTGTGATCCAGTTCACCTTTCTGAATCAATATTGACTCCTGTTTTGTTATCAAACTTGAGTAATATTTTAGAGTCAGTTTTGATTCCCCCACCTATCATTCTTGAACTTGAATCACCAACATTAAGTCACATTCTATTGTTGGAAAATAAATGTGAACTTGAGTTTCAACTTCTTGACTTGGACCCAATTTCTGAACCTATTTCGACTCTTGAACCTTTACTTGACTTAAGTCACCTTCCTGAGTCGGTATTTGTTCCTGTCCTTCCTGAGTCCAAGTCAATCATTCTATCTTTTCACACTCCATTCTGGGACGAGGTGGTTGACAAATTTAACTCCGAAATCAATTATGGAATATGGAAATTAGATGGGGTCAAATACTTAATAAGAATCCTTCATGGATACACAATCTTAATGGGTTATATTAGAGAAACTTCTGGTGGGTTCCTCCGAACCCCAAGTAAAGTTGATTGGGCCGCATTTCGTGGACCAATCAGACCACCACCGGAACCACCACCTTAAGGTAACCTTTTTCTTCCCTTTCTTCTTTTTCATGTATCTATGCATTAATTCATACATTGAGGACAATGCATGAGATAGGTGTGGGGGAAGTTCTAACATAACTCTAAAAAAAAATAATAATAAAATTAACATTTTTCTTTACTTTTAAAAAAACTTTTTGAAAATGGAAACAATATTTTGACATATTTTTTGTAAGAAATTAAGTTAATTTTAAGGAATAGGAAAATCCAAATTAGGATTTCTTATACTTGGTCAAAATAAGATTATTTGTTTGATTTTTAGGGTTAGGAAGAAATTTGTCAAAGTAATTTAATCTTGATCTTTACCTTGATGAAATATGCACACTTCATACACTTACACACTTAGGGTTCAAAAACAAAGATTCTTATGCCTTATAAAATAAAAAAAAGAAAAAAAGATAAACAAATCTAATTATTGATTAGCTAGGTGCTTTGGCGTAAGAAAGCCTTAGTATTTATGCGAAAGATGATTAGATAAGTTTGAAAAGAAAAATATATATAAAAATCCTCTGATTAAGCTGGGTATTTGTGCCTAATAAAGCATAAGTATTCACGCCTAAAAGAGGTTCATATAATAAAATCCTTAGTTTTGTGGCCTTGTTTGCTCGAGTCCTTAAGTCCTAGGGGTGTCTTCTCACCTGGTGCCCTAAGACCGTTTGGTTTGTGAGTCATCGATTAAAGGCTCGTTACATGGGCAGATTAGAAAGCCTAATAAAGCTAAGAAATAATACCACCAAAATATATATATATATATATATATATATATATATATATAAGGCATAAGAGTTAGAGTTAATGAACCCTTAATCAAAATTTTCACAGTCACAAGTGCATATGACTTAGGGTAATTGACTCTTTATTTTAATTGATAACAAATTTCTGAATAGAGACTAAGTTTGGGAATGAAAAATTCAGTTTTCCTATAACTTATAGATTGCTTAGATCTTACAATTATATTTCAAATATTTTTCCCTTTCAAAATGCTTTTCGAAAATACTAACTCTTTATTTCCCTTTCTTTATGGATTTTGTAGGTACAATCCGCTGAAAACCCTCACGAGACAAACTCATCCTCTAGGGGAAACCTAGAGGTTTAACGGCTTGTTGCACATGCTCAGTGCAATCGCGTGACCTGCGAAAGTGGTCTAATAATCCTTAGTATAGTTTAGTTGTTTTGCTCGAGGACGAGCAAAAGATAGGTATGGGGGTGTGATTGGTCGCTAATGTTGCATATTTAGTATCATATTTCCATACTTATTATAGAATAAAATCTGCATTGTTCTAATTAAATGCTTAATTTATTTGCAGGCTCATTCCTTAAGGAGATGAAGAGAAATGAGCCCAAACGCCCACCAAAATTCTGAGTTAAATCAGAGTTAATTCGAGCTCAGAGAATCAGGGCAAAATCAAGAGGTTGAAAATCGGTTGAGAAGAATCCTCTCAGAATCGATCGGTTAGAGCCAGAATCAAAGGCCATTTCGTCACACTCCCGGACTCAAACTGAAAATTCAACTCCAGATAAAGTCAGAAGGCCAAACCAGCGCGACCCACCAACAGGGTGTGGCCATCTGGCCACATCCTGGCCGCGGAAACGCGGCAAAAGCCGCGGAAACGCGGTAAGGTTGGGAAGTTAGGGGGAGCGTTTGCTCCCCCGATCTCCCCGGGATCCTGCTTACTGGGTTTTCTGCCTATAAAAGGCCATTTTTTGTGCTGAAAATGGACGACCATGCAGAGTTAGGATTTAGACTAGTTTTTCATTTCTTAGTTTAGGTTTTTGTTTTTCTTGTTCATGTAATTTTAGTTTTTATTTATGTAATTCAGAGGAGACCGACTTTCATCGAAGAACAAGAATGAAGCTTGAGTTAAAAGTGACAATGGTGTAAGGTTATTTCTTTTCTTTGATCGTTATGAAATCGAATTGATGTTCTTTCTTCGTTGTACTTCCTTTTAGTTTTCTTCTTCTTCTTCTTTTCTACTTCACTTTTCTTTTTGGCACAACTGTCTTCCAAGTGAGTCTAAAGCATCGAAAGAGCCTTGCTTTTGCGAGTACCACCGATAGCTCATGACGATGGGATTGTGAGTCTCTCTGTATCATTTCATGCTTGAGTATCTTGATGATGTAATGTGGAAGAGACCAAAAATCGACTCTTATGGGCTATGCACTGATTGCCTCCAATTCAAGGTAACATCGTCGCAAAGACTCAAGGTAAGCTTTTGGTGGAAAGAAGGTGAGTAATTATTTGTATTTCTTTTCTTTTATTTCTGTAAATTAAATCATCAACAATACCTCTTCTAAATCATCCTTTTCATTTCCTTGTAAATAATCATTTGTACATAGTCACTTTCGCCGTTTTCTGATTTTTTCCACCTTCTTCATCTCTCATTTTCTTATAACTTTAACATAATTCTTTTCCATTTTTTTAACTTAAAAATAGAGAAGAACTCTCATTTGGTTTTCATAAAGATTTCAATACAAAAACGTAAACGCTTCTATCGCAAAACTCTCCTTGTGGATCACGACCCGCATAGCCACTTGCTATAGCGGTAAGAATTGAGCACTTGCACATCTTCATTCTAAATCTAAAATTCTGTATTTTTTGTGCAGGTTGAACCTCAATCAGAGGACCCGTCCTTGTGTAACCGAGGGACGGAATTATCAACTTCCCTACGTGAACGGAATCAGTAGTCTGCGTCACTTGCCACTGCATCTTTCGAGCCCTCGTCACACATTGAAAGAAGGACAAAGGAAAATGCCGCTTGCTAGATGGGAGATAGTACTTCTCACCATCCAATTTAAAAATCCACTACCCCTCTCCGGCTAGCAGCTGGTTATCATTGTCTGGCGCTGCATCTTCAAACATGAAGCCGGGCTTTTGATAGATTCTTCGGTCAGAATCTTCAAGGGAAGCAGTAGTTAGATGCTCCTCATGGTGCGCTGATCCCCAGCATGAATAAGTGCATCCCGACAAGGAGCGCTCCGCTCGCTGAATAGTGAAGCCTGCCCTTGGAACTGCAGGCTGACATTACCGTCTGGCCCCCTGGCTGTTCTAAAGAGACTGTTCAGAGGACCAGGAGTATAGTGCACAGCAAAATAACAAAGGGAAACCATGATTAGTTCATCAGCAGAAGGAAAGCTAAAACAAGAATATAATTTTTTGTTAAGGCATAGCTTCGCCCTCCGAGCGAAGTTGGCCTAACAACAGCTTCGCCCCGAAGCTCAGCTTCATCGCAGCAGCTTAACACCGCACTCCACGTGAAAGCAGGATGCAGAAAAGTATCTAAGTATTAGCTTCGCTCTGAAAGCTTGGCCTCAACGCGAAGGAGCCCCAAGAGCTAACTTCGCCAGAAGAATACTGCTGCTTAAAAAATTATTTCGAGGGCATTAAGGTCCTTTTTCAACCATGCTTCTAAGGCTAACTTTGCATCCTATCATCCAATGTGAATCGCCTAAGGGTTAGCTTCGCATAGAAGCTTGGAGAAGAAACCCTTCAGTTCTTAAAATTCCCAATCAAAAAATCAAGAGGGAAACTTCAGGGAGTTAAACTCCCTAAGATCACGGGATTATGATTGATCGCTGTAACGCCCCGATCCGGAGGGTACGGAGACGTTACTGCGACGTATATACGAAGGTCGGAAATATCCTAACGTATATACGCTAAGCATCAATACAGGCAGGGGTCAGAGTACGGAAGCATAGTGGTAATATACAATCCAGCAATAATAACACCAGTACACAGTTATCACAAGGCATGATATAATATTTGAAGAATATATGACACTAAGAAGCATAAAAGCAGGATGCACAATATGAAATACTGAAAAGTACTCACGAGTGGCAAGATGAAAATCTCGCGAGCCAATCAAGAAGAGGCGGGAAGGAAGAGGGTCCAAATAGGCAATAGCTAACCACGCTCCCGCTGCGCCACTCTGATCAGGTACAGCAAGGCCGCCGCGGTCCAGACTCTAGGATCTGGACATGAGAATCCAGGGTTGTTAGCAACCCCAGCGAGTACAAAAATATGAAGCCAGATGGCGTGCATAACAGGCACACATGTACATGATCAAGTGACGTGGTCCAGGCATGCAGGAATAGAAAATGACAAGTAACATAAAGGAAAATGACAGTAAAACCGAGATCAAGTAAATACATGTATATCAGTAAATCTGAATCGGAAAGCATGCATGAAATACGGTGTAGAGAGCATAGTAACATAATCATGCGACATATATGGAGAGCATGTGATAAATACACTAAACATGCGATAAATAAGTATGGACATGAAGTAAGGCAGTGAGTAAAGAAACAAGAAAATCAGTTATATAAGTTCGCATTACCGATCTGTGAGGTTAGTACGTCGAAGGAATAATCCAAACAAGGAAACCCTCATTTATATACCTTTATCTCATATCACCATAATCTAAGCACATACAACTCGAGCTACAAGGTGGTCATAGCATAATACTCGTTAAACAGTAAATCCGATATAAAGTCCGGGACAAGCAAATATGGTAAGGCACATCACAGATTCATAGCCGTTTAAGTTGCAGGCTTTAGTATGCGTCCCATTCCACATACCTCTACTTACAACTTAAAGAGCCGGTTATTATGACACTTTATTATTACTTGTCTTACCCTGATATCTAGCTATGTGAACTAGCGTCCCAGCACACATAGATCCATATCCTAGTAAAACAAGGTTGTTATTGGAAACTAGCGGGGGTATCAACGAACTATGTTTACAGTGGGTCCCGTGCATACCCGGGACCACGGCCCAGGATTGTTCCGTTGCATGGAAACGGAAGCCAGCCGCAAGGCTAAACAGGAGGGACTTATGTATGCCCTATCATAACAGGAATAAGGGAGCCAGCTCTCCCCTCGGTCCCCTGGAGGCCCACAGGTCAGACCGGATATATAGTGCACAATACCTAATGCCACTGTAAACACGAACACATATTGATATCCGCATGTTTCCCCCGACCCAATACAAGTTGATCCTTTTTAGGAGTTATTAGTTTAATTATCACTTTACGGGAATAACAGGAATAGGTCATGATCAGGAATTCAGGAATACATAAGTACTATATAATCAGGTCACTGCATGTAAAGCAGGAATACAGGTCACTGATCATGATATAAGATAACAAGTCAAAGTTCCCGTAAAGATGATAATCACAAGTCGAGTATATCATGCTGGGTGTCAAGTGATAGCATGACCAGATGGTGATATATAGCAAGCAACCAAGCATTCAAAGGATTGATAATAGTCAGGGTAAGTCATAGCATAACAAAAGGTCTTGCCAGATGGTGGCATGTCAAGTAGTCAGGTGATAACATACTAGATGACAGGTGATATACATGTGTTAAATAGAAGCATGCAACTAACAGGTCTAAAGTAATGGCAAGTGCTGGTATCGAGTATCACATATCACATATCACACATAGCATGGTAAGTGTCGGTATCATATATCATGTATCAACTATAGCATGGTAAACATCGGTGTAACATGTCAGTGTCAGTGATACACATATCATTTCCCATATCATGTATAAAAGCAGGATAACGGTCGTTAGACATGAAACATGGAATATCATAATGATAAAATAGATGCATGATAAAATAACTGTACTCGCCTCAATACCGGAAAACCGCGAGAAACCCCGAAACACCGGAAATCCGAGCACAACACCAATCCATATATTAAAATATATTTATTGTTTTTAGAGAGAGAAAGAGGAGAGAGAAGGAGTGGTTTAGAGAGAGAAAGTCTAGAGAGAGAAAGTGGGATTTCTAGAGAGAGAGTCTAGAGGGAGATTCCTAGAGAGAGAAAATCTAGATTGAGAAAGTGAGATTTTTAGAGAGAGAAAACTTAGAGAGAGAAAGAGTGATTTTAGAGAGAACTAGAGAGAGGCTAGAAAGAGACTAGAGAGAGAAAGCCTAGAGAGAGAAAGTGTAGAGAGGGGACATCTAGAGAGGGGATGAGAGAGAAAGAGAGAGGGGGAGAGAGAAAATCTGGAGAGAGAGAGAGAGAGCTTGCAGTGAGAGAGAGGATGAGAGAGAGAGAGATGAGGGAGGAGAGAGAGAGAGAGAGGGAACAAGAGAGAGAGGAGAGAGAGAGATGAGAGAGAGAGGAGGAGGGGGCTGCTCACGCAGCCCCTTGATCCAGAGGGGGGCCCACGGCCCCGTGGGCCCAGGGTCCACCTGGCCGGCCTCTGCCGGCCAGGAAGCCGGCCGGCGGCGGCCCTGGCCGCCGGCGGCTCTCAACAGGGGAGGGAAAGAGAGAAAGGGGGGCTGCCGCCCCCCTTCCTCACACCAGCCCAGGCCAGCCTGGGCTGGTCCGCTGATGCCCCCTGGCTGCGGCCAGGGGGGCGCAGCGCCCTGCGCCGGCCGCCGTGGCCGGCGCAGGCCGGGGTGGCCTCCGGCCACCCCCAAAAGAGAGGGGAAAAGGAGGGGCTCCACCCCTCCTCCGCCCACGCACAGGGGGCCAGCAGGCCCCCTGGCCGCGCCCCGCCGCCGGCGACGCGCCGGCGGCGCTCTGCCCTCGCCGGGGCGCCGGATCTGAAGGAGGCGGCGGTTGTCGTCGGGCGCCAGGGGAGGAAGGAGAAAAAGAAAAAAGAAGAAGGAAAAGAAAATAAAAAGAAAAGAAAGGAAAAGAATTTATTGGAAAAGGAAATGATAAGTTTATTTAAAAAAGGGGGATTTTGATGTGATGGGAGAGGAGTTGGTGGATGATGTGATTGGGGGAGTGGGGTGAGTCAGTTTGACTTTTGGGGGAAAGGGAAAAGAATTGGAGAAGAGAAAAAGGAAAATTTTAATATTATTATAATAGGGTAAAAATTCAACTGTTTCAGAATCGTTCCGAAAAATTCTCAAAAATAGAAAATAATATTTTAAGATGATCGGTGAAATCGGATTCAAGAATTCAATATAGATTTCAAATTAAAAATCCTAGAATCTTCCGGCGGTACCGTTCGACACCAAACCGGTGGATTTTCGATAAATTCTAAAAATCTCGAAAATGAATTTAAATAGAAAATGATATTCTAAGATGTAACGTGAAAGCCGTTTTTGAAAATTCAACTCCATTTGAAAACTAAAAATCCGAGAATCAGTCAGCGATACCGACCGACACCGATTTTGGAGATTTTGCAAATAATTCTGAAAAATTCCAGAAAATCATGAAAAATCTAAATATTGGAAAACGATGTTTAAAACTAAAATCGATCAAATCGGATTAGCAGAAAGGCCAAATCAAGCGAAGCACTAGGTTCGGGCCCCCGGTTCAGACTAGGGCCGACTCCGAATCCACGAACCCAAATCCAATACAAAACGATCACACTAATAATCATAAAACAAAAATAAGATAAATCAAAGAAATATGTTAGAAAATCAGAATACGTATCTACGTACGTATTCCAGGAACGGGGTGTTACAATCGCCCTGGATTCATCGGAAGATAGCCAGAAATTGGTTTCAAGAAGAGATAAAAATCTCTAAACAAAAGGGAAAGATCCCTACCCGCGATAGGTCGTTCGATGACCGGAGGAGGAGAAGGACCCTCCGTCATACAAGTTGCTACCTCCTTTCCTACTCGTCTTTTGGGAGCCATTGGAGAACTGAAGAAGTTCTAAAAATTCCAAACGTAGGAGAAAGAAGAAGAAGAGATTTGCAGTTCTCTAAAAATTCAAAGAGGAGTGGTGCCTTCTCTTTTAGCCCGATCAGGCTTTTATAGGCTAATGATTGCCTAAGACTTCGCCTCCTCGAAAGGAGCGCAGGCAGTCGTTTCAAATTAATTTGAAATGGCGCCTAAGCGCCTTCCCGAGAAGCGTTACTTCTGCCCCGCTAATAGCTAACTCCGCCGTGAGTCCAGATGGCGACTTAGCACGACTCTTGAATAAACTCCCTGAGAAACATGCCTTAGCTCCGCTAAAAGCACATCTCTAGCTTCGCGGAAATTCCGTGCTAGCTTCACCAGAAACTGGCTCCTGACTTATTTGGAAATCTGTCTTTAGCTTCGGTTGAAGCTTAGCTCGCCTAAGAGTTCTCATTTCCTCCTAGGGAAAAGACTTACCTAAGTTGGTCCACTTCAGGTGTTCTCGAATCAAAAAGGAGGGAAACAAAGTAGATAAGCAGAAAATAAACTTTTATTGATTCGAAAGGAAAGATACATTGATACTACTACATCAAGGTTGTGTTTCATGCAACAGAATCATTTGCTCCAAAGGCATGCAAGTTGTCCTATCTACTTGCAAGCCAAACTAACTGGACACGAAAGGCCTTCCTCTTGCACAAGGCTGTAATCCTTCGCCTAATAGCAGATTTTGCCATTAAGAAGCTAGATCGTCTTTGATGAAAATTGGCAAAGGGTCCGAGACGCTACAGGTGACACCCGCTTTCCCGAAGTGAATCATCTCGGATAAGCGACTATCAGCCCCTTCTCGAAGTGGATCATCTCGGATAAGCAATTACCAACCTCTTCTTGGAACACGCATCAGCTGCTCCAGTATGTTCCTCCTGCTTAGGATTAAAGTTTCAATTAGAAGATCAAGAGGTAAGTTTCTAGTCTCTTTCATCAAACAAAAGACTGACAGGCACAGTTCACTGCAACGCAAACTAGAAACAGGTTAGCAGTAAATCAAAAAAAATGCAAGCATGATACGCTAAGTCAAATTCTTTGGGTGAAGCAATTTATATCCGATCCAGTTGTACTTTAAGGATGGATTTTAGTTAAGTAAAGGATAGCCTCGCTTGCACAGTGATGATGGGCTAGCTGAGCATAAGCCAAGTCTAAGGCAGTTAGGCTGGAGAAGCCTCAAAAAGGACCAAGTTCTAACCTCACCTATATGGCTAAGCCAGACTGATCCAGAGGGACGCAGTCTTGACCTCACCTATAATGCAAGACTGGCTCAGCCTTGAAGAAACTAAGTCCCAATCCTTGCCTACATGGCGAACTTAACAGGCAGGCATGGAATGATCTTTCTTTGATCAAGAGAGAATGATAGCTTCGCCGGGAAACTGGAAAATAGGGCTGAAGCCCTTCTCTGCAAGTCAGTCAGATACAAAATGAAGAACAAGAGAAATCAATCCCTGAGGTAACTGATAAAGCTAAAATAAGGGAGATAAACTCCCTAAAGTCACTAAGTCTATTGATGAAGTCTCTGGATGACCGAGACTCACCAGTTCTTGGCCGGTTAATGACCAGAGTGGGCACCCCCACTATTTCAGAGATCTCAGTATCCTTCTCTTAACATCCAGGAGATGTCATGATCAGGCTGTTTTCCTGAAGAGGACTTCAAGTGTCCTATTTATAGGCCTCATGGTCTGATCATACCGCCGCTACTGTTAAGACATTCAAGTACTGAGCCTTGAGAAAGGGAATAGTCACCCTCGGAAATGCGCGCAGAAGGAATGATCTCCCTCATTAATGCAAGAGAGGTTATTCTAACCTCAAAAAAGGAGCAGTCCTTCTCGTAACTAGCCAAAAGCAGTTAGCCTCGGGAAAGGAACGTCATTCCAAAACCAATTTGAAGCAAATCTACTCCAAGAGGCTGGAATGCGAAGCTACCCAGACGCGAAGCTACCCAGAATCGCTAATCTACACGATTCCTCGGCGAACTTATTCCAATCCGGAAGCAGGATTGAAAGCGAAGCTGAACTCAACCACTATGGAGACGTTCGCATTTCATATGCCATCAATCAAAACAATTCAAAGTATTTCGGAGTCTGAACCATTCCATTGCAGACTTATGAAAACTTTGAAGGGGGTCTTGTTGACACTCTAAAAAAGACAAGATTCCTGACTGTCCTGAACAATATCTAAACTTGTTGACATTTATAAAAGATAAGTGACAGACAAGCTAACGACCAGTTCTGTACCCATCTCCGAGGGACAAATTAGCGACTTGGACTCTACTGATCTAGTGAAGCAGACAGTGAGCCCAGATTATCTTTGAAGAGACCTAAGCAGGTCTAAGATACTAGGTTAGCTCAACACTTAGCATCACATGAGCCCAAGGGGATAGCCTCACCTGAGAGGCTAAGTTTGTCCAACTTTGCCTTGAAGCTGTTCAAAGCTCTATTAGTGAGCTAACTTATAGCTTCATCTGAAGCGCTCAGTTAACTCCGCAGAGAGTTGGATTTGCTCGAAGTCTCACGCAACCGCGCAGAAGGATGGTCGGTAGCTTCGCCACAGATGTTTATCCAGCTCCGCTGAAGAGCTTTCTTCTGACTTCGCCGATGCTCTTTCCAGCTCCGCTGTGAGCTCGACGCGACAGCTCTGCACCTTTGACCAATTAAATCTCCAAATGAGATCAAATCTATTCAAGATCAAATCTAATCGAGATCAAATCTGAGATCAAATATGGCAGTTGCTTGCCATAATCTCTTGACTCTCCTAAAACAAGTAAGAAGATCAGGAGAGATCTTTCAGTTATTTGGAAAGAATCAAAACAGATCAGGAGATCGACGCTACCTGCTATTCCTAGCTTCGCAGAAGCTAATTCTAGCTTCATGGTAAGGCAACTTTCTAGATTTAAATAGATTGACTCAATCTGTTTCCAAATTTTCAAGGGATAATTATACCCCTGCTCTCCCTATAAATAGCCCACCAGAGGTATGCAATAGAGAGAGGCCAAAAACACGCACAGATACATGCATAGAGAGAGAGGCTGAAAAACAGAGAGAGACGGCTAAACAGAGATCTATTCTCTTGCTTCCAAGAATTCAGAGAACTACTTCTCGAATCAGGGTGCTGATACCCTAAGATCTTCCTCCCTCTCAAGGAATCTCCAAAATCAGGCGAGAAGGAATTTTCAAGTGGAGGCAGTTTGAGACGTAACAAGAGGTCTCTGCCAACCTTCTGTTCTCCGATTCCTCGAACCAAGCGAGAAGAGAATGCCATCAGGCAGCAGTCCGATTGTCTGATCGATCGCATCGTGAAAGGGACAAAATGGTCGCGCACTGACCAGACTACTATCGGCACACTTCTCCAGAATTTCAGAGGAGATCTACTTGTAATCTTTTTATTACAAAGAATTACTTGTAATTTAGCTCCTCGACCTCTTTTTTGTAAGTTTTCCCCCTTTGCAAAATCAATGGAAAACAATCACACGTGCCATTTTGTTGGTAAGGTACTGTTCGTATCAAGATATATGATGGGACAATAAGAGAGTTGAAGGATGTGAGATATATTCCTTGTATGATGAAGAACTTGATCTCAGTTGGATATTTAAAAGCAGGAGACCTTAGAGGGACTCTTAGAGAAGGTATTCTCAAGATGTCTAGTAGCTCATTAGTTATTCTGAAGGACATTCGATATAATATCATGTACTACTTGATGGATAGTTCAGTTACTGAATTAGCAAGTTCAGAATATTTAGATGGCGATTCTATCAAATTATGGCATATAGGGCTCAGACAAGTTGGCTTGATATTAGATCAAGAATTAAAGATGTATTGACTTGTAATTTGGTATAACGTAAATGTTATGTTCTGAACAAGAAGAAGATGAGATTCGGCATCGTTGCTCATTATTTGCATAGTCTTTTTGATTGTGTTCACGTGAATGTTTAGGGTCCTACCAAGATTGCATCACTTGGAGGCCATCTGTATTATCTCTGTTGTAGATAATTATTCTAGGGATTATTGGATATACCCTATGGGACAAAGAGTTGAAATCCTAAAGTTGTTGGTGAAGTGGAAAAAGATTATGGAGAATCATACAAGTAGGAAGATCAAGGTACTCCGATGTGATCATGTGGAAGAGTACGAGGTTTTTTTGCTACAATTTGGCTAGAATAATGGTATTATGACTTGCCACCTAAATGAGAAAGATGGCGTAGCTAAAGAGATAAACTATGCCTTGCTGGAGAAAGTTTGGTATTTGTTGTCTAATGCATTGTTAGACAAATTATTTTGGGCTGAGGCGATTGTGTATACTAGTCATCTCTTGAATAGGCTACCGATAACTATGATAGGAGGTAAGACTCTATTAGAGATTTGGTAAGGTAGAGCTGTTCGTGACTGTGATCCGCTTAGAGTATTTGATTGTCTGTCTATATTGATGTTAAGAAAGACATGTTGGATTCTAAAGTGAAGATGTTGGTATTTTTGGAATACAAGAAAGACTTAAAAGGCTACAAGTTATGGGATCTGAAAAACAAAAAGGTTGTCTCGAGCAGACATGTCACATTGGATGAGGCTTCGATGGTGAAGCCTACCGTCTCCAAGCAAGTGGAGATAATGAAGACCAAGTTGGTGTTATCACAGCGGGTGGAGAGTAATGTTACTCCACATTCTTCAGTTGGTTCAGTATTGTCTGAGATTTCATCGATTGTGACAGGAGATCAAGTAGCCGATATGAATACTGAACATATTGAAAAAGTTATTTCTATTGCAGCAAAGGAGCCAAAAGGAATCCGAGAAAATGGTTTCTGAAGAGCGTGAATCTCACGTTGGTGAGCTAGATCAAAATCTCAATTTGACGATCGTTGTTTTCCACGTCGATCGTATTGTTGATGAGGTCCATTTGACTTAGTTTAATAGGTTCAGTGCTGCAAAGAAGAAAGGTGGTTGAGCTTGATAGAGCTCATTTGGATGTACTACGAGAGGCTTGTTCTCTTGGCAGGGGGCATGTAGGCAGCCGTAATTGCGCGACCTATTTGGTGGGGTGCAGCCCATATAAAGCTATTTAGGTTCTCAAGAATTAGCAACAGTAAACTGCAATTTGGACCTCACGTAAGTGAAAAGTTGTGATCTCGATGAGCATTTAATTTTCTAGTGTGAAAATAGTTGAGCTTGCATAAGGGGGCGTGCATCCAGTTTGCTGAGCTGAAGTTGATTATTTGGTATGCTCTACTCAGATTTGGTTTGACCGTCTTGAAGACATTTGGATTGGTGTTCCAATAAGCCATTGAGTCATTATTGGCTCATGATGGGTTCTTCTTAAAGCTATTTGGAATTGTGTTTCATTCAGTTGCTGAGTTGAAGGCATGTTCGTTAGTCGGCTCATATTGTGTTGTTTCTCTTTAATGAAGTATTGGGAAGGCATGTATGGTGCATTCCTTTTTGTTAAGTTGAGCTGAAAATTTGGTATCTTTATAATTGATATTGGAGTTTGGAGAGAGTTGTCTGAGGAGACGACAAACTCAATTTGGATTGATCTCAGATCAATCATTTGGATCCATTGTGATCGTTTGAAATCAATTGTAACTTTGCATTTGGATTTTTTTTGAAAAGTAAGTAAATTTCATTGATACTGAACCAACAGTACATAATATACAGAAACTAGGCTCCACTTATACTCTATTCTTGGATAACTATAGGCAGGGGAGAGGACCATAGCTGTCACCCTCCACTATAGTATTCACTTTGCATTTGGATTTATCAAAATCGTATGGTGAGTCAACATCCGCGTTTGGTTTGTTTGGTGAAAATCATGTGTCGATCTCATGGCAGAGATCATGTGTTGATCTCGGGGCGGAGATCGTGTGTCAATCTTGGGGCGACAGTGGATTCATTGGTAATCGGCTCAGATTTGAGAAATTTTCACTGAGGTAGAGAATTGTAGAGAGATAATCAAAATGTATAGATGATAGAGTTTTTTAACTTTAGTTGGAAGAGAAGAGAGAGGAGATTGATATTGCAGAAAATCAATAAAAGCAAGCAGAGCATCAGAATGATCGATTGACCGTTGCACAAATATGTGTACTTTGGGCAATGTCAGTCTGACCCACTCTCTGAGATTTAACAGAGAGTTTGAGATGCCAGTCGATCGACCGCCCGGCTGACTGCCCACTCTCTGGGATTTAATAGAGTGGGAAATTCCAGTCGGTCGATCGCTCGGTCGATTGCCTTACTCTTTAGGATTTAATAGAGAGCAGAGATGCTTGCACCGGTCAATTGGACGGTCGACCGCAGTCAGGTTCTAGCAGCAGCTGGAGCCAAACCCATTGAGGTTTTTTTCCTCTCTCTTGGCTATATAAAGAGGAGTTGTAACCCATTTTAGGTAATCTTGCTGAGTGAGTTCTTGAGAGAATCTTGTAATCCTCTTGTAAGCTTGTGTAAATTATCAATAGATCTCCCTCTTTTGGCCTTAGGATGTAGGCAATCTTGCCTAACCTTGTTAATCCTTGTGTCTCTTTCTTGTTCAGTTGTTTCTGGATTTAGGGTTGTGTTCTTGGCCATCTTCAAGTTCCTACAATTAGAACATCATATCTGAAGATTTATCAATTTTATTTTTCTATTTTTTCTTTCTAAAATCATAATCACAGTAACTAAAGTAATTGCAACAAGAAACTGCACATGTTTAACACTAGAACTATAAAACGAGTAAATCTGATTAAAAATAATATGATCACGTATTTAGAATTCTGATTTCACGAGGAATTTAGTTTTTTCAGCATGAAACTTTAGCACATCTAAACTTTCAGAATATGATCGTGATTGAGATTTACCTTACTTCTTCTACCTTTTTTATAGAGAAAATCTGCAGGATCCTGACAATATCATAGACGGATGATGGCTTTGAGTTGGCAAAACAAGGCTTGTACTAATACTCTTCCTTTTGGCAACGTGCAATGCAATATATAAGATAGATTTCGACAAGCTTTTCATCTCCTTATCAACTTTTGATAGCTGCCAAACTCACATATGGTTCTTACAAAAAAAAAGGGGAAGGCTGCTTCTTCATTTATTGTCCACCATTACAAAGATTGATTGCTCTGATCTCTCTATAGAAAACAAAGACTGAATAAATAGAAGGAGAGATGTCAGCAATATCAGCCAGCATTGCTTGTGTTGACAAGAATATATGTAATTATTTACCTATTTGTTATCGTCAACTACTAATTTACTCCATAAATTTTTTCAGAGATTCACTCAATGGTAACAGTAAGTTACGGTTCAACAAGCATTTTTCACTTTTCCAGAAAGCAAGATAATTTAAAATAAAAAAATAAACTCTTGCATAAGAAGCACCAAAAAGAAAAAACATAACTTCTAGGAAAAGACAAAAAATCATATTATTTACGTGTGAGTAAAGCAGTGTAAATTGAACTTTCAGTAATAAATATACTTGATCTATAAAAACCCCAGTTGTTGATGAAGAAAAATCAATAAAACACATAATAAATAAAACACATAATTTAGCATTACTTGTGTTGAGAAGGATCTGTATAATTAGCTACATATTTATTATTCTCAACTATTAATTTACTCCACAAATTTCACAAGTTCACTAAGTAGTAACAGAAAGTAATGGTCCAACAAGCATTTTTCACTTTTTCAGAAAGTAAGATAATTAAAAATAAAAAATAAACTCTTGCATAAGAAGCCACAAAAATCAAGAACAAAACTTATAGGAAAAAGACAAAAACCAAATTGTTTACGTGTGAATAAAGCAGTGGCAAAAGTGTTCTTTTCTAATGATCTATAAAACCCTAATTGTTGATGAAGAAAAATCAATAAAACTAATAATCAACAAAATACATAATTCTAATATTGCTTGTGTTGACAAGGATCTATATAATTAGCTACATGTTTGTTATTATCAACTACTAGTTCACTCCAGAAATTTCAGAGATTCACTAAGGGGTAAATATGAGTAACGGTCCAACAAGTATTTTTCACTTTTTCAAAAAGCAAGATAATTAAAAAAAGACTCTTGCATAAGAAGCACAAAAAAGTAAGAACAAAACCTCTAGGAAAAGACAAAAAACAGATTACTTACGTGTGAATAAAGCAGTAAAAAAAGTGAAGTTTAAGTAATTAATATACTTGATCTATAAAAATTCCATTTGTTGATGAAGAAAAATCAATAAAACACATAATTCCAACATTTCTTGTATTGACAAGGATCTATGTAGTTAGCTACCTGTTTATTATGGTCAACTACTAATTACTCGAAAAACATCACAGGCTCACAATGGTAATAGTATTAACGGTTTAACAAGCATTTTTCACTTTTTCAGAAAACAGGATAATTAAAAAAAATAAACTCTTGCACAAGAGGACCAAAAAGCAAGAACATAACCCTAGAAAAAGATAAAAATAAGATTACTTACGTGTGAATAAAGCAGTGATAAAAGTAAAGTTTAAACAATGAATATACTTGATTTATAAAAACCCTACTAGTTGATGAAGAAAAATCAATAAAATAACATAATAAATAAAACATATAATTCTCGCTTTGCTTGTGTTAACAAGGATCTATGTAATTAGTTACCTATTTGTTATTATCAACTATTAATTTACTCTAGAAATTTCATTAGTTTACTCAGTGGTAACAGTAACGGTCCAACAAGCATTTTTCACTTCTCCAAAAAGCAAGATAATTAAAAATTAAAAAACTCTTGCATAAGAAGCACCAAAAAGTAAGGACATAACTTATGGGAAAAGACAAAAAAAAAATTATTTACGTTTGAATAAAGCAGTGGTAAAAGTGAAGTTTAAGTAATGAATATACGTGATTTATAAAAAACTCATTTGTTGATGAAGAAAAATCAATAAAACTCGTAATCAATAAAACAAATAATTCTAGCATTGCTTGTGATGACAAGTATCTATGTTATTAGTTGCTTGTTTATTATAATCAACTATCAATTTACATCAGAAATTTCGCGGTTCATTTAGTGGCAACAGTAAGTAACGATCCAACAAATATTTTCACTTTTCCAGAAAGCAAGATAATTAAAAATCAAAAAAAACTCTTGTATAAGAAATACCAGAAAACCAGAACATAACCTCTAGGAAAAGACAAAAAATCAGATTATTTACGTGTAAATAAAGCAGTGATAAAAGTGAAGTTTAAGTAATGAATATATTTGATCTATAAAAACCCCAGTTGTTAATGAAGAAAAATCAATAAAACATATAACCAATAAAACACACAATTCTAGTGTTGCTTATATTGACAAGAATCTATATAATTAGCTACATGTTTGTTATTGTCAATTACTAATTTACTCTAGAAATTTCACAGGTTCATTTAGTAGTAACAGTGAATAACGGTCCACCTAGCATTTTTTACTTTTTCAGAAAGCAACATAATTAAAAATACAAAATAAACTCTTGCATAAGAAGCACTAAAAAGTAAGAACAGAACTTCTAGGAAAAGACAAAAACTAGATTATTTACGTGTAAATAAAGCAGTGCCAAAAGTGAAGTTTAAGTAATGAATATACTTGATCTATAAAAACCCTAGTTGTTAATGAAGAAAAATCAATAAAACATATAATCAATAAAACATATAATTCTAACGTTGATTGTGTTGACAAAAATCTATATAATTAGCTACATGTTTGTTATTATCAACTACTAATTTACTCTAAAATTTTCACAAGTTCACTTAGTGATAACAGTGAATAACGGTCCAACAAGCATTTTTCACTTTTCCATAAAGCAACATAATTAAAAATACAAAATAAACTCTTGCATAAGAAGCACTGAAAAGCAAGAACAAAATTTCTAGAAAAAGACAAAAAATTAGATTATTTATGTGTAAATGAAGCAGTGCTAAAAGTGAAGTTTAAGTAATGAATATACTTGATCTAAAAAAAATCACAGTTGGTAATGAAGAAAAATCAATAAAACATATAATCAATAAAACACATAATTACAGTGTTGCTTGTGCTGACAAGAATCTATATAATTAGCTACATGTTTGTTATTATCAACTACTAATTAACTCCAGAGATTTCACAGGCTCACTTAGTGGTAACAGTAAAAAATGGTCTAACAAGCACTTTTCACTTTTTCAGAAAGCAAGATAATTAAAAACAAAAAATAAACTCTTGCATAAGAAGCTTAGAAAAGTAAGAACATAACTTATAGGAAAAGACAAAAATCAAATTATTTACGTGTGAATAAAGCAGTGGCAAAAGTGAAGTTTAAATACTGAATATACTTAATCTATAAAACCCTAATTGTTGATGAAGAAAAATCAATAAAATAGATAATCAACAAAGCTCATAATTCTAACATTGCTTGTGTTGATAAGGATCTATGTAATTAGCTACATGTTTGCTATTATCAACTACTAATTTACCTTCAGAAATTTCACATATTCTCTAAGTGGTAAATGTAAGTAATGGTCCAACAAGCATTTTTTCATTTTTTCAGAAAACAAGATAATTAAAAAAAAACTCTTGCATAAGAAGCATCAAAAAGCAAGAACAAAACCTCTAGGAAAAGATTAAAAAAAATAGATTAGTTATGTGTGAATAAAGCAGTAATAAAAGTGAAGTTTAAGTAATGAATATACTTGATTTATAAAAACCCATTTGTTGATGAAGAAAAATCAATAAAACACATAATCAATAAAATACATAATTCCAACATTGCTTGTGTTGACAAGGATCTATATAGTTAGCTACCTGTTTGTTATGGTCAACTACTAATTTACTCTAGAAACTTCACTGGGTCACAATGGTAACAGTATTAACGGCTCAACAAGCATTTTTCACTTTTTCAGAAAGCAGAATAATTTAAAAGAAATAAACTCTTGCATAAGAGCACCAAAAAGTAAAAACATAACTCTAGGAAAAGAAAAAAATATAATTACTTATGTGTGAATAAAGCAGTGATAAAAGTAAAGTTTAAATAATGAATATACTTGATCTATAAAAACCCCACTAGTTGATTAAGAAAAATCAATAAAATAACATAATAAATAAAATGTATAATTCTAGCATTGCTTGGGTTGACAAGAATCTATATAATTAGATACCTGTTTGTTATTTTCAACTACTAATTTACTATAAAAATTTCACTAGTTTACTCAGTGGTAATAGTAACGGTCCAATAAGCATTTTTCACTTCTCTAAAAAGAAAAGAAAGATAATTAAAAATAAAAAACAATTGCATAAGAAGATCCAAAAATAAGGACATGACTTATGGGAAAAGACAAAAAAAACAAATTATTATGTGTGAATAAAGTAGTGGCAAAAGTAAAGTTTAAGTAATGAATATACTTGATCTATAAAAAAACCATTTGTTGATGAAGAAAAATAAATAAAACACATAATCAATAAAACACATAATTCTAGCATTGCTTGTGTTGACAAGGATCTATGTTATTAGCTGCTTATTTGTTATGATCAACTATAAATTTACTTCAGAAATTTCACAGATTCACTTAGTGGTAACAGTAAGTAACGATCCAACACATTTTCACTTTTTCAGAAAGCAATATAATTAAAATAAAAAAATAAACTCTTGTATAAGAAGCACCAAAAAATCAGAACATAACCACTAGGAAGAGACAAAAAAATCAGATTATTTACGTGTAAATAAAGCGGTGGCAAAAGTGAAGTTTAAGTAATATACTTGATCTATAAAAACCCTAGTTGTTAATGAAGAAAAAATTAACAAAACACATAATTCCAGCGTTGATTGTGTTGACAAGAATCTATATAATTAGTTACATGTTTGTTATTGTTAGCAACTAATTTACTCTAAAAATTTCACAGGTTCACTTAGTGGTAACAGTGAATAACGGTCTAACAAGTATTTTTCACTTTTCCAGTAAACAACATAATTAAAAATATAAAATAAACTCTTGCATAAGAAGCACAAAAAAGTAAGAACAGAAATTCTAGAAAAAGACAAAAATCTAGATTATTTACGTGTAAATAAAGTAGTGCCAAAAGTGAAGTTTAAGTAATGACTATACTTGATCTATAAAAGCCCAGTTGCTAATGAAGAAAAATCAATAAAATATATAATCAATAAAACACATAATTCCAGCGTTGCTTGTGTTGACAAGAATCTATATAATTGGCTACATATTTATTATTATCAACTACTAATTTACTCTAAAAATTTCACAGGTTCACTTAGTGGTAACAGTAAATAACGGTCTAAGAAGCATTTTCACTTTTTCAGAAAGCAACATAATTAAAAATAAAAATAAACTCTTGCATAAGAAGCCCAGAAAAGCAAGAACATAACTTCTAGGAAAAGACAAAAACCAAATTATTTACGTGTGAATAAAGCAGTGGCAAAAGTGAAGTTTAAATACTGAATATACTTAATCTATAAAACCCTAGTTGTTGATGAAAAAATCAATAAAATAAATAATCAACAAAACTCATAATTCTAGCATTGCTTGTGTTGAAAAGGATCTGTGTAATTAGCTACATGTTTGTTATTGTCAACTACTAATTTACTCCAAAAATTTCACAGATTCACTAAGTGGTAAATGTAAGTAATGGTCCAACAAGCATTTTTCATTTTTCAGAAAACAAGATAATTAAAAAAAAACTCTTGCATTAGAAGCACCAAAAAGTAAGAACAAAACCTCTAGGAAAAGATAAAAAAAAATAGATTATTTACGTGTGAATAAACGAGCAGCAAAAGTGAAGTTTAAGTAATGAATATACTTGATCTATAAAAACCCCATTTGTTGATGAAGAAAAATCAATAAAACACATAATTCCAACATTGCTTGTGTTGATAAGGATCTATGTAGTTAGCTACCTGTTTGATATGGTCAACTACTAATTTACTCCAGAAACTTCACTGGCTCACAATGGTAACAATATTAACTGTTCAACAAGCATTTTTTATTTTTCTAGAAAGCAGAATAATTTAAAAAAAATAAACTCTTGCATAAGAGCACCAAAAAGCAAGAACATAACTCTAGGAAAAGATAAAAAAATAAGATTAATTACGTGCGAATAAAGCAGTGATAAAAGTGAAGTTTAAATAATGAATATACTTGATCTATAAAAACCCTACTAGTTGATGAAAAAATCAATAAAATAACATAATAAATAAAATGTATAATTCTTGCATTACTTGGGTTGACAAGAATCAATGTAATTAGATACCTGTTTGTTATTGTCAACTACTAATTTACTATAGCAATTTTACTAGTTTACTCAGTGGTAATAGTAACGGTCCAACAAGCATTTTTCACTTCTCTAAAAAGCAAGATAATTAAAAACAAAAAAATAATTGCATAAGAAGCACCAAAAAGTAAGGACATAACTTATGGGAAAAGACAAAAAAAAACAAATTATTTATGTGTGAATAAAGTAGTGATAAAAGTGAAGTTTAAGTAATGAATATACTTGATCTATAAAAAAAACCATTTGTTGATGAAGAAAATCAATAAACACATAATCAATAAAATACATAATTCTAGCATTGCTTGTGTTGACAAGGATCTATGTTATTAGCTGCTTGTTTGTTATGATCAACTATTAATTTACTTCAAAAATTTCGCAGGTTCACTTAGTGGTAGCAGTAAGTAATGATCCAACAAACATTTTCACTTTTCCAGAAAGCAATATAATTAAAAATATAAAATAAACTCTTGTATAAGAAGCACCAAAAAATCAGAACATACCCACAAATAAAGAATAATAAGAAGAAGACTTATTTGTGTAAAAACAAGATACCATTAGCTATGGTTCTTGGTTGTATATATATACACATATTGGTCACATGTTAACACTGATTTAGGAGGTACAATAGGAAAACATTAACTGAGAAATAATAGAAAAATATTGACTGAGAGAAAGAATAAGAAACACATGGTGCATGAATCCTATGAGTCTCATATGTTCCTATAATCATGGAGAGATTTTAGGATCTGATTGATTTCATGAGGGGTGTCTTTCACATGGATCATGTGTTGTCATTGATATCTCTAACACCCCCCCGCAAGTGAAGCGGGTTCAAAAGAACTGAGAGCTTGTTCTTCAGCATAGAAAATCTTAAAGAGCTCAAAGGCTTAGTAAGGATATCTGCTAGTTGGTCTTCAGTGCTGACAAACCGAACATCCAAGACTCCATTGGCGACATAGTCCCTCACAAAATGATTGTCGATCTCAACATGTTTGGAGCGGGAGTGACGAATAGGATTGATCGAGAGATATGTTGCACCGAGGTTGTCACAGAGAACTATTGGGGGAGATTACGGAATTCCAAGCTCACAAAGTAATAACTGTAACCAAACGATCTCTGCTGCAGCATTGGCCAGCCCCTATACTCTGCCTCAGTGCTATGCCACAGTATATTGCTTCTTCGAGCTCAAAGAAATGAGATTTGTACCAAGAAAGACACAATAGCCACTGGTAGATTTTCGATCATCGATCGACCCTGCCCAATCTGCATCGGTGTAAGCAGTAAGTTATACAGAAGAATGACGAGAGAGAAAAAGGCCATGTTGAATGGTACATTTGAGGTAACGGAGGATCCGTTTTACAGCGCTCCAGTGCTCATCGGTTGGAGCTTGCATGAACTGAGCGACCTTGTTCACCGAGAAGGCAATATCGGGTCTGGTAAAGCTTAAGTATTGTAGAGTCCCAACAGTACTTCGATAGACAAAGGGGTCAGAGAGACTTGCCAACAATCTTGGATAGCTTATAGGAAGTGGCCATAGGCGAGTTAACAGGCTTGACACCATCCATCTTGAGTCGGAGAAGCAAGTTACGGATGTACTTCTGTTGAGAGAGAAATAGACCTGAGGGTGTACGATGACACTCCACGCCCAAGAAATAGTGCAGTGGGCCAAGGTCTTTTAATGAGAACTCTCGGCCTAGTTCTTGAATAAGACGAGTGACAGCCCGTGAGTCATTACCTGTGATGATGATGTCATCCACATAGATAAGAACCAGAAGAAGATCTATCTCGACCCATCGGAGGAAGAGAGACGTATCAGACTTGGAGCCCACAAAGCCTAATGTGACTAGATAACTGCTAAGACGAGAAAACCAAGCCCGTAGAGCCTGTTTGAGGCCATAGATACTGCAGTGAAGCTTGCATACATGATTGGGATGAGCGGGATTGATAAACCCCGAAGGTTATTCCATGTAGACCGTCTCAGTAAGAAAACCCTACAAAAATGCATTATTCACATCTAACTGTCAAATAGACCATCCCTTGGAGATGGCCAGACTGCACACGGTACGGACAGTAGGTGGTTTGATGACCGGACTGAATGTCTCACCATAGTCTAATCCTGGTTGTTGATGAAAACCCTTGGCCACCAGACGGGCCTTATACCTGTCAACAGAACCATCAGATTTATATTTTAACTTGAAAACGCATTTACAACCAACCAGATTCATGGTAGGGTGGTATGGCACAAGGGACCAGGTTTTATTCTTAAGCAAGGTATTCATCTCAGTGTCCATTGCCTGGCGCCACTTGGGATCTTTAGAAGCTTGCGTGAAACATGTGGGTTCGACAGGAGTGGTGGCCAAGTCAGCCATGAAACAGGTAGGCATGGGATATCAGGTGGCTAGCCAGACTTTTGGTGTTCTGGTGTTATCCTGTGTTCTGGTGACCATATGGTGGGTCCTGGTAGGAGGAGACTGGGAGAGTCTGAGGATGAGGACGAGGAGAAGGACTTATCGGCGGGTGCTGGTGGAGGTGGTGGAGAAAGAGTATGTAATGGAGGTAGTAGTGGAGGAGGAAAAGAGTCAATGGTGGGGCCCGCATGAGAAGAGGGGACTGGAACAATGGAAGATAACAGAGGCATAGAGATGGGGATCGGTGGGGAAGGCGTGGGAGTAGGGAAGAGAGGGAGGGCTGAGGAGAATAGAAAGGAAAGGAAGATTCGTCGAACACAACATCCCGAGAGATGTAAATACGACCAGAGGGGACATGTAAACATTGATAATCTTTATGCGAAGCCGAGTAACCTAAGAAAACACATTGAGTGGACCGAAAACTAAACTTATGAGTTTGGTATGGACGCAGATGAGGGTAGCAAGCACAACCAAAAATTCGTAAGGAAAGGTAGTCAGGTACTTTATGAAATAATTTCTGGTAGGGAGAGAGATTATAGAGGATGAGGGTGGGCATTCTATTGATGAGAAATGAGGTAGTTTGGAAAGCATAGGGCCAGTAATGAAATGGAACATTTGACCGAGCCAGAAGAGTAAGGCTGGTCTCGACAAGGTGGCTTTGCTTTCTTTCTGCGGTGCCATTTTGGGCACTAGTGTGTGGACAGGATAAGCGATGAGCGATACCCTGAGAAGACAAGTAAGGTTTAAATTTGATGAACTCGCCACCACTATCAGTTTGGAGTACTTTAATGGAACGTCCAAAAAAAATTTCTACATGAATTTTGAACTCAAGAAAAATGGAGAAAGCATCACTTTTATTTATCAAACGATAAAATCAAACATACTTACTGTAGTGATATACAAAGCTAATATAATAGCGATGACCACTTACAGCGAACACAGGAGACCGTCCCCATAGATCGAAATGAATAAGCTCTAAAGGAGCAGCAGTAATCGTGGAAGATGACGAAAAAGGAAGACGGTGACTTTTTTCCTTACTGACAGGGGATATAGAGAGGGGTACCAGCACGGTCAGGGAGGAAAGGAAGCTGATGCTGAGATAAAATATTGGAGACAACTCTGGTGGAGGGATGACCTAGGCGCTCATGCCAGACAGAGGAAGATGCACGCTCACCGAGAAGAGCCTGGGGAGAGGCGGTGAAGTTATGATTCCCCAGGGAGAAGACATACAAACCATTCTTAAGTTGTCCCCGCAGTAGAGTTTTCCGAGTAGAGAGATCCTTGATAAAATAAGAGTCAGGGTGAAATTCAAGAAGGACTTTATTATCAGCAGTAAATTGACTAACAGATAGAAGATTTTTGGTGATATCAGGAACATGTAAAAGATTTTTCAAGACAAAGGAAGAAACAGGAGAACACAATAAAGAAGCACTAGTAGCTCGGATAGGCAAACCTGTCCTGTTACCCATGCGAACTCTGTCGGGTCCTTGATATTCAGAGTGAGCCGCCAGATTCGCAATGTTAGCCGTTAGGTGATGAGTGACTCCAAAGTCAACATACCAGTTGGGATCGACTGGACTAATCCCATAAGAGTAGAGAAGAGCAGTTGGGCTTGTCGAATTATCATAATGATTGTAGTATTGGTTAGCATAATGGTCAAAACGATTGCAGATCTGGCATTGAGGTCGACCACCAGTGGACTAATGTGACGGTAAGAAGGAACGTCCACGATCATGACCGCGCTCCCTGCCTCGGCCACGTCCACGACCACGGAAAAAAGATGGAGTTGAATGGTAGCTTGGAGTGCGGAAAATAGTATGAACCGCAGGAGAAGGGGAGATGAGGGTTGTGGAGTCTGGTGAAGTGATAGCACGCCCACGATAAATCTCCTGGCTAAGCATGAGGCCGATGAGTTCTTCTGACAGTATAGGGTGGACTCGTATGTTGACGGAGGTGACGAATGAGTCATATTCGAGAAACAGACCACTGAGCAAGGTAGAGACGAGGTCGGAGTCGGCAATTGGATTAGCCACTGCCGCCAGGTTATCCACGATGGACTTGACAGACTGGATGTACTCTGACATAGAAGAGCTGCTCATCTTGACAGTGTGCAGCTGATATTTGAGTTGCTGCACTCTAACTCTGGAGGGTGATGCAAAGATTCGCTCCAGAGAGCACCACACATCACGAGATGTGGTGAGGCCGACGACATGAACAAGAACAGCCTCAGTGAGCGAGGAGATAAGCCAACATAAGAGCATCTGATCAAGCTTGATCCAGCGAGTGTATTCTGGATTGATAGTGGGCTAAGCATCCTTCTCAGTAGAAGGAAGGAACCGGACCGAACATGGAGAGGTTCCGTCGACGAGGCCTTCGAGATCGTGGAGCTTGAGAAGAGGAAGGAACTGGGAACGCCACAGCAAATAGTTTCCCTTGTCAAGTTTGACATTTAGAAAGTGAGTGATGTTGGGATTGGGAGTAACCATGGATTCAAGTGTTTGGATGGAGGTGAGGGAAGATGAAGAGGAAATACTCGACATGGTACAGGAGTTGCTCTGATACCAAGATAAAGAATAATAAGAAGAAGACTTATTTGTGTAAAGACAAAATACAATTAGGTATGGTTCTTGGTTGTATATATATATACATATTGGTCACATGTTTATACTGATTTAGGAGGTACAATAGGAAAACATTGAATGAGAGAAGTAATAGGAAAATATTGACTGAGAGAAAGAATGAGAAACACATGGTGCATGAATCCCATGAGTCATGTGTTCCTATAATCATGGAGAGATTTTAGGATCTGATTGATTTCATGAAGGGTGTCTTTCACATGGATCACGTGTTGTCATTGATATCTCTAACAACCACTAGGAAAAGACAAAAAACAAGATTATTTACGAGTAGATAAAGCAGTGACAACAGTGAAGTTTAAGTAACGAATATACTTGATCTATAAAACCCTAGTTGTTAATGAAGAAAAAATCAATAAAACATATAATCAATAAAACACATAATTTCAGCGTGGCTTGTTGACAAAAATCTATATAATTAGTTACATGTTTGTTATTGTCAGCTACTAATTTACTCCAGAAATTTCATAGGTTCACTTAGTGGTAACAGTGAATAACGGTCCAACAAGCATTTTTCACTTTTTCAGAAAGCAATATAATTAAAAATATAAAATAAACTCTTGCATAAGAAGCACCAAAAAGTAAAAACAGAAATTTTAGAAAAAGACAAAAAATTAGATTATTTACGTGGAAATAAAACAATGCCAAAAGTGCAGTTTAAGTAATGAGTATACTTGATCTATAAAAACCCTAGTTGTTAATGAAGAAAAATCAATAAAACATATAATCAATAAAACACATAATTTCAGTGTTGCTTGTATTGACAAGAATTTATATAATTGGCTACATGTTTGTTATTATCAACTACTAATTTACTTTAAAATTTTCACATGTTCACTTAGTGGTAACAGTATATAACGGTCTAATAAGCATTTTTCACTTTTTCAGAAAACAAGATAATTAAAAATAATAAATAAACTCTTGCATAAGAAGCCCCAAAAAGTAAGAACATAATTTATAGAAAAAGAAAAAAATCAAATTATTTATGTGTGAATAAAACAGTGGCAAAAGTGAAGTTTAAATACTGAATACACTTAATCTATAAAACCCTAGTAGTTGATGAAGAAAAATCAATAAAATAGATAATCAACAAAACACATAATTCTAACATTACTTGTGTTGACAAGGATCTTTGTAATTTGCTACATGCTTATTATTATTAACTACTAATTTACACCAGAAATTTCACAGATTCACTAAGTAGTAAATGTAAGTAACAGCCCAACAAATATTTTTCACTTTTTCAAAAAGCAAGATAATTAAAAAAACTCTTGCATTAGAAGCACCAAAAAGTAAGAACAAAATATCTAAGAAAAGACAAAAAAACATATTATTTACATGTGAATAAAGCAGTAACAAAAGTGAAGTTTAAATAATGAATATACTTGATCAATAAAAACCCCATTTATTGATGAAGAAAAATCAATAAAACACATAATCAATAAAGCACATAATTTCAGTATTGCTTGTGTTGACAAGGATCTATGTAGTTAGCTACCTATTTATTATGATCAACTACTAATTTACTCCAGAAACTTCACAGGTTCACAATGGTAACAGTATTAACAGTTCAACAAGCATTTTTCACTTTTTCAGAAAGCAGGATAATTAAAATAAATAAATTCTTTCATAAGAGCACTAAAAAGTAAGAACATAACTCTAGGAAGAGATAAAAATAAGATTACTTATGTGTGAATAAAGCAGTGACAAAAGTGAAGCTTAAATAATGAATATACTTGATCTATAAAAACCCCACTAGTTGATGAAGAAAAATCAATAAAATAACATAATAAATAAAACGTTTAATTGTAGCATTGCTTGTGTTGACAAGGATCTATGTAATTAGCTACCTGTTTGTTATTGTCAACTACTAATTTACTCTAGAAATTTCACTAGTTTACTCAGTGGTAACAGTAACGGTCCAACAAGCATTTTTCACTTTTCTAAAAAGCAAGATAATTAAAAATAAAAAAACTCATGCATAAGAAGCACCAAAAAGCAATGACATAACTTATAGGAAAAGACAAAAAAAAAAATTATTTACGTGTGAATAAAGTAGTGGCAAAAGTGAAGTTTAAGTAATGAATATATTTGATCTATAAAAAACCCATTTGTTGATGGAAAAAAATCAATAAAACACATAATCAATAAAACACATAATCCTAACATTGCTTGTGTTGATAAGCATCTATGTTATTAGCCGCCTGTTTGTTATGATCAACTATTAATTTACTTCAGAAATTTCGCAGGTTCACTTAGTGGTAACAGTAAGTAACGATCCAACAAACATTTTCATTTTTCCAGAAAGCAAGATAATTAAAAATAAAAAATAAACTCTTGTATAAGAAGCTCCAAAAAATAAGAACATAACCTCTAGGAAAAGTCAAAAAAATAAAATTATTTGCGTGTAAATAAAGCAGTGACAAAAGTAAAGTTTAAGTAATGAATGTACTTGATCTATAAAAACCCTAGTTGTTAATGAAGAAAAATCAATAAAATGTATAATCAATAAAACACATAATTTCAGCGTTGCTTGTGTTGACAAGATTTTATATAAATAGTTACATGTTTGTTATTGTCAGCTACTGATTTACTCTAGAAATTTCACATGTTCACTTAGTGGTAACAGTGAATAACGGTCCAATAAGTATTTTTCACTTTTCTAGAAAGAAACATAATTAAAAATACAAAATAAACTCTTGCATAAGAAGTACCAAAAAATAAGAACAGAACTTTTAGGAAAAGATAAAAAATTAGATTATTTACATGTAAATAAACTAGTGCCAAAAGTAAAGTTTAAGTAATAAATATACTTGATCTATAAAAAATCCAGTTGTTAATGAAGAATTAAATATACTTGATCTATAAAAATTCCAGTTATTAATGAAGAAAAATCAATAAAATATATAATCAATAAAACATATAATTCCATCATTGCTTGTGTTGATAAGAATTTATATAATTAGCTATATGTTTGTTACTGACAACTACTAATTTACTCTAAAAATTTCACAGGCTCACTTAGTGATAACAGTAACTAACGGTTTAATAAGCATTTTTTACTCTTTCAGAATGCAAGATAATTAAAAATAAAAAATAAACTCTCGCATAAGAAGCCCCAAAAGGCAAGAACATAACTTATAGAAAAATACAAAAACCAATTATTTATGTGTGAATAAAGCAGTGGCAAAAGTGAAGTTTAATTACTGAATAAACTTAATCTATAAAACTCTAGTTGTTGATGAAGAAAAATCAATAAAACAGATAATCAACAAAACACATAATTCTAACATTGTTTGTGTTGACAAGGATCATGTAATTAGCTATATGTTTGTTATTGTCAACTACTATTTTACCCCAGAAATTTCACGGATTCACTAAGAGGTAAATGTAAGTAACGATCAAATAAGCATTTTTCACTTTTTCAGAAAGTTAGATAATTAAAAAAACTCTTACATAAGAAGCACAAAAAACTAAGAACAAAACCTCTAGAAAAAGACAAAAAAACAGATTATTTCAGGTGAATAAAGCAGTAGCAAAAGTGAAGTTTAAGTAATAAATGTACTTGATCTATGAAACCCCGTTTGTTGACGAAAAAAATCAATAAAATACATATTCAATAAAACACATAATTCCAGCATTACTTGTGTTGACAAAGATCTATGCAGTTAGCTACCTTTTTGTTATAGTCAACTACTAATAAACTCCAGAAACTTCACCGATTCACAATGGTAAGAGTATTAACGGTTCAACAAGCATTTTTCACTTTTCAGAAAGCAGGATAATTAAAAAATAAACTCTTGCATAAGAGCACCAAAAAGTTAGAACATAACTTTGGGAAAAAATAAAAAATAAGATTATTTATGTGTGAATAAAGCAGTGATAAAAGTAAAGTTAAATAATGAATAAACTTGATTTATAAAAACCACATTAGTTGATGAAGAAAAATCAATAAAATAACATAATAAATAAAACGTAGAATTCTAGCATTGCTTATGTTGACAAGAATCTATATAATTAGTTACCTGTTTGTTATTGTCAGCTACAAATTTACTATAGAAATTTCACTAGCTTACTCAGTGGTAACAGCAACGGCCCAACAAGTATTTTTCACTTCTCCAAAAAGCAAGATAATTAAAAATAAAAAAACTCTTGTATAAGAAGCACAAAAGTAAGGACATAAATTATGAAAAAAGACCAAAAAAATAAATTATTTACGCGCGAATAAAGCAGTGGCAAAAGTGAAGTTTAAGTATTGAATATACTTGATCTATAAAAAATCATTTGTTGATGAAGAAAAATCAATAAAACATATAATCAATAAAGCACATAATTCTAATATTGCTTGTGCTGATAAGGATCTATGTTATTAGCTGCATGTTTGTTATGATCAACTATTAATTTACATCAGAAATTTCATAAGTTAACTTAGTGGTAACAGTAAGTAACGATCCAACAAATATTTTCACTTTTCAAGAAAGCAAGATAATTAAAAATAAAAAATAAACTCTTGTATAAGAAGCACCAAAAAACCAAAACATAACTGTAACACCCCATCCTCAGAATACGTACTCAGATGCGTATCCTGATTTGTTAAACACTTTGTTATTTTTTTCTCTTATTTATTTCTCTTACAATGAAAGTACTACATGATTTGATCTCTCTGGTAATCCGATTGGGTCAATTTTAGTTTTAAACACTATTTCCCAATATTCTAGATTTTTCATGATTTTTCAGATTTTTTCTGAATTATTTTTATAAACACCCTAAAATCGGGATTAATCGGTACCGCTGATTTATTCCTGGATTTTTAATTTACAACTGGGGTCAAATTTTGAGAAACTGCTTTCACATATCTACTTAGAATAATATTTACTATCTTAATTCATTTTTGGGGAATTTTCAAAATTTAACAGATTTCTGCCAGATTTGGCGTCGACCGATATTGACGGCCGATTCCAGGATTTTTAATTTAAAAACTATAAAGAATTTCTTGAAACAAATTTCACAATGATTCTTAGAATAATATTCTTGATTTTTGAGAATTTTTGCGGGTCGTTCCGAGATACTTGATTTTCGAACGATTTCGGTATTTTTCCGAAAGTTTTCCGCATCCGCAACCGAATCCCGGGAATCCGCCACTCTAATTATTTTTCCATTTTCTTCCGAGAAAATATCTTCCTTTTTTCATTTTCTTTTCCTTTTTCCTTTTTCCTTTTCCTTCCACCAAATTCTCCAAACTTCTCCATTCTTCCATTATCTTCTACAACTTTCCACCAAAAATATCTCCTTTCCTCCAAAAATATCTTCTCCAAAATATCCAACTCTCTCCCATCACCATGGCCGGCCAAAGAGAGGGACACCTCACCCTCTCCATTTTACAAAAACCCCCTCTCTAAATATTTATTTACATCACCTTCACAAATCCAATTCCTATATAAACCTTTCCTTCTTCATTTCACTTCATTTTTTTCTTCACCAACACCTTAACCACCACCAACTCCTCCTTCATCTCCACCACAACCACAACTACTACAACTTCTCTAACTCTCTACCTTCATCTTCTTCCTCCTCCATCTCCATTCAAACCACCACAACTTCAATAACTCCACCAAAGTCTCCACCTTCTCCTTTACCTTTTCCAAAAACTACCACTACAACAAAACCTCTCCACAAAACCACCACCCCATCTTCTTCTCAAGGGCCGGCCACCTCCTTTGGATTGGGGCCGAGCTCTTCTTCGTCAGTAACATCTCCGGTGATTATTCCGGTAATCGTTTACGATTATTCCGGTAATCATTCCGGTGACGATTACAACGACAACACTAACGACACCACCACCATATTTTTATAACCTTTTTCATCACCATCATCTCCACCAATTTCACCACCATCTTCACTTCCACCATCAAGTTCACCATCACAACACCACCTTCATCTCCACTACTTCCTTTACTTTCTTTTATTACTCCACCAAAATCCATCTTCTTTACCAAATACCACCACCACCAACAAAATCATCTTCCCTTTCCTCTCCTCCTCCTTCTCCTTGGGGCCGGCCACTCCCTAGGCCACCACCAAGGGGTGGCGCACCACCCTAGGGCCGGCGGCCACCCAAAGGCCAAGCCCCCTTTCCTTTGCTCGCTTGGTATTTTTCCTCTCCCGGGGAATCGGACACGCAAAACTTCAAAAGTGGCGTTTTAGGCGAGTGATTTTCCTCGCCAGAAAATAGACTTGTATTAAAATCATTATTATGTTGTCTTTGATATCAGTGCGATGTGGTTGTACGGGTGTGTGTTGTAATCTGTGGGCATGTCTTCATTTGAACCGGGCTGATATACTGTAATGCTTGTAATAAGATAGAACAACTCGTGCGGACCATTCAGCCTCCGGTCTCTCACTATCTCGAAAGAGAAGTGATTGGGACCGTCAGGTTTCTCAGCACCGCCTCCAGACCATTCAGCCTCCGGTCTCTCACTATCTCGAAAGAGAAGTGATTGGGACCGTCGGGTTTTTCAGCTCCATCTGGTAAGCATACTTAGCGCTCAATGCTTTACCACTAGATTCGTCTAGGCAAGATGCTGCCGGATTTACTACTCGCACTTTATGCCGAGTTGTCCCGGTAATCTTGCCAGACGCTCCAGTGTTAAACACTGTTAGCTATCTGTGCCTCCAGCTTGCTTAAGCTCCACTCGATTATGCTCAGCTACTACCTGATAATTGCCCCTTGTTATTACATGACTTGTCACTTGACGAATATCACCCTCTTGTCATGCTATCACTTGACACCCGGCATGATACACTTGACTCTTATAATTATCACGACAACGGGAATGATGACCTGACATCTTGATTTCTTTATAGTACTTACTGTACTCCTGAGATACATGTATTCCTGACTTATTCCTGCTCATTCCCGGAATCTGATAAATGCATAATAAATCATAAAAAGGAACAACTTGCATCGGGTCGGGGGAAACTCGCGGCTATCAATACATGTTCGTTTACAGTGGTATTAGGCATGCTGTGCAACTAAAACTTCCGGTCTGACCTGTGGGCCTCCAGGGGACCGAGGGGAGATCTGGCTCCCTCCTTCCTGGTACCATCTTGATAAGGGCATCCATAAGACCCTCTTGAATCGCCTTGCAGTAGGTTCCGTCACCAAGCAACGGAACATCCTGGGCCGTGGTCCCGGGTATGCACGAGACCCACTGTAAACATTGTTCGTTGATACCCCCGCTGGTTTCCAATAACAGCCTCAACCTACTCAGATGTGGATGTATGTGCGTTAGAACGCTATAGCACATACCTAGACATATGAGTAGGATGAGTAATAAGATTAAGCATTAAAAGTGATAATATCGATGTATTCAGGTTTTTCCATTTATAATACGTTATACCTCCTTTACACGCTAGTTATAACTCTCATACACTTATCTCTTATGCCACTTGGCTGTAACCTGAACATTTGTTGGGAGGTTCTGACTCCCTTGAATTTGTATGTTCAGGTTCTGAAGCTTGGATTGAAGTGGAGCCCTCCACCGAAGATCAAGTTTTCCTCTCAGAGCAGGTTGACTAATCTTGGTCCCTTTCGTACCCGACTCTTCCTTCTAGCTTGCGGGATTTTCCTTCTGCTCGTGAGCATCTTGTATTCATATTGTAAATTTTACTTTTGTACCTGGCTGTGATATACGATACATGTAATAGTATATCACACTCTGTGATAACTTTGTAAATTGTACTCCTTATGTTGGCATGTGTATAAATACTACGTATTGTGGTACTGTGATTCTTGCCTGTACTGATGCTTAGCGTATATACGTAAGGGTACTTATGACCTGCGTATATACGTCGCAGTAATGTCTCCGTACCTCGGGATCGGGGCGTTACAGGTTGGTATCAGAGCCTAGGCTCTCACACCTACAGTACAATCAAGCAGCAAATTAATGGAATATTAATTTGCAATTGCTATGCATAAGTCTCGGTTATACAATCCAACTACAATGTACAAAGTTATCTATTCCTTCTTGACTCCTTCCCCTATGTCCTAAAATCCTTCTATCTTTTCAGTTTCCAGTCATCTTTTACCAACATAAATATGGATAGAAGGACGGGTCGTAACAGCTCCGGACAATTACCAAATGGACCCACGGGGGAGAATGCTGATATTCTGAGGGTTATCCAGAATATGATAGAGAATCAACAAAAGCAGACAGAACTCCTTCGGCAAGAGTTAACAACTCCTAAGGAACAAAGGTCGGGAAACGTATCAGACTTCAGGCGGTTGTAGCCGGCAATATTCACAGGAGGAGAGAGACCGCTAGATGCCGAACAATGGCTGATCGACACCACAGATCTCTTGAATGCAGCCCGGGTCCCAAAAGAAAATCAGATAGAGGTTGCCAAGATTCAACTAAAAGATGTAGCCAGGACCTGGTGGCTAGCTGAAGAAGCAAGACTGGAGAAACCCATCACTTGGGACCAGTTTTCTAAGAGCTTTTATAATAGATTCTTCCCTGTCACAGCTCAGAAAGAGATGGAAGAACAGTTCATCCGACTTTAGCAATGGAACCGGTCTGTGGATGAGTATGCCGCTGAGTTCTTAAGGCTTAGCCGTTTTGCTTCATATATGGTGACCGATGAAGAGAAGCGGGCAAGTAGATTCCAACAGGGCTTACAAATGGATATTCAAGTCCTTTTGATTCCTCAACAGCTGAAAACATATGCCCAGGTCCTCACTATAGCTAGGGAGGTGGAGCGAGGACTGGAGAAAAAGAAACTTAACCTGATAAAGAACCAGGCTATGAAAAGGCCACTTCCACAAATGGGGAGAGGAGGTCCATTCAGAGCTGCAAAAGTTCCGACAATGAGACGACCATTTCGACCAGCCCCCTTCCAGATAACCCAATCATTTCCTTTTTGTAATTATTGCCAGAAATCAGGTCACTCTCAACAAAATTGCCGTGGGGCAAATGGATTATGCCTGGTATGTGGTTCCAGTGACCATACAATAGAAGGCTGTCCCCATAAAAGGACAGGAATAGTGAACCAAGCCTTGCCAGCACCACCAATACCAAATGGACAGAGGAACCAGGGACCAATGGCTAGAAGGGCCCCTTCCCCTCCCTAACAGCAAGTTATCCGCCCAGTCCAAAGGGGAGTTAGGACTGCAGCAGGTCGCGGAAGGGGACAAGCCTACAACTTGACAGCGGAAGAGGCTGAGACTTCTGAAGAGGTGGTAACAGGTAAGATCAGGGTACACTCGAAACCTATTCTAGCCCTCTTTGATTCGGGTACTTCTCATGTTACATATCAGATCATTTCATTGCCTTGCATTGTATACCTGTTAAGTCTTTAGACCACCAATGGGAGATTAGCACAGGGAATGGGGTAGTCATCTCCTCTAAAATTTGTATCAATTGCCCTGTAGAAATATGTAACAAAACATTGGCCATAGATATGCTCGTACTAGATACCAAAGGGTACGACGTAATCTTAGGCATGACCTGGCTCAGCAAATACTATGCGGTTATTGATTGTCGAAATAAGAAAATTAATTTCAGAATTCCACTTCAGCCTCAATTTCAATTTGACGGGGAACTTAAGTCTGTCAAGAGAAAAACTCAGATGACTACTACCGAGATTCGGAAGAAGGAAGTACCGGTTTGGGATGAATTCCCAGAAGTGTTTGCTGAAATCTCAGGACTACCACCTGACAGAATGGTTGAGTTCTCCATTGATACTATTCCAGGCACAGTTCCAATATCCAAAGCTTCGTACAGAATGGCACCCACTGAGTTAGAGATTCTAAAGAAACAGCTACAAGAATACTCTGATAAGGGGTTGATTAGGCCGAGTACTTCACCATGGGGAGCTCCAGTGCTATTGGCAAACAAAAAGGATGGTGGTAAACAGTTATGTATAGACTATAGAGAATTGAACAAAGTTACCATCAAGAATAAGTATCCCTTACCAAGAATTGATGATCTTTTTGATCAACTTCATGGAGCCCGAGTCTTTTCTAAATTAGATTTACAATCGGGTTATCATCAGCTAAAAGTAAAGAAAGAAGATATTCCAAAGACAGCATTCAGGACTCGTTATGGCCATTATGAGTTTCTAGTCATGCCCTTCGGAGTTACCAATGCTCCTGCAGTCTTTATGGATTTGATGAACAGAGTGTTCTCACCATATTTGGATCAATTTGTAGTTGTATTTATAGATGATATCTTAATATATTCCAAGAATGACAGAGAGCATGCAGAACACTTGAGGACAGTATTACAGACTCTCCAGCAGGAACAACTTCATGCTAAGCGGAGCAAGTGTGACTTCTGGTTAGACTGTATAGCTTTCCTTGGACATATGATTTCAGAAGAAGGAATTTCAGTTGACCCCAGCAAAATCCAGGCAGTAAAGGACTGGCCAATTCCAAAGACAGTAACAGAAATTAAGAGTTTTATAGGATTAGCTGGATATTACCGGCGTTTTGTCCGAGATTTCTCTAAGATCGCAGCCCCGTTAACAAAGCTCACCCGAAAAGGAGAAAAGTATATATGGACAGAGGAATGTACTGCAGCATTTGAACAATTAAAGGAAAGACTCATTACAGCTCCAGTCTTGAGGACTCCCTCAGGAAGAGGAGGGATGGTTATATACAGTGATGCATCCGGAAAAGGCCTGGGGTGTGTATTAATGCAACATGATCATGTCATAGCTTATGCATCCAGACAATTGAAACCACATGAGAGAAATTACCCAACTCATGACTTAGAGCTGGCAGCAGTAATATTCGCATTGAAGATCTGGAGGCATTATCTTCTGGGAGACAAGGTGTTAATCTACACTAATCACAAGAGTCTTAAGTATATTTTCACGCAGAAAGAATTAAACATGAGACAGAGACGGTGGCTTGAATTGATGACGGACTATGATATAGACTTACAATATCATCCTGGCAAGGTCAATACAGTACCAGATGCATTGAGCGGGAAGCCAGAAAATAAAATGCTAGTACAACTCACTCAACAGAAGGAGTTGATTCAGGACATCACAAAATTGGACTTAATGCAAGTACGAGGAACTGATAAGTCAGGACAGTTAATGGCTTTTCAAATTCAATCAACCCTGATGAATGAGATTAAAGAAGCTCAAAAGGAAGACCCCAGATTACAGAAATTCAGAGCTCAAGTAGAGGCGGGATTAAGAACTGATATCCGTATTCATTCGGATGATGCACTTTATTTTGGTAACAGAATTTGTGTTCCCCAAGGAGAAGTTCGACAGAAAATTCTGGCAGAGGCACACAGTTCGGCTTATTCCATACACCCAGGGGGAACTAAAATGTATCAAGACATAAAGCAGCAATTTTGGTGGAATGCTATGAAGAGGGAAATAGCCCAGTATGTGGCCAAATGCTTGGTTTGCCAGCAGATAAAAATAGAACACCAGAGAACAGCTGGACTTCTACAACCCTTACCGATACCCGAATGGAAGTGGGAACATATCACCATGGATTTTGTCACGGCTCTACCCCGCAGTCCTAAGGGTAATAATGCAGTATGGGTAATCATCGATCGCCTCACAAAATCAGCTCACTTCATACCATTCAGAGTAGGTCAAACAACAGAAGTTCTAGCAGACAAATATATGAAGGAAATAGTTCGTCTGCATGGAGTTCCGGTTAGCATTGTATCGGATAGAGATACAAGATTCCGATCACATTTCTGGGAAAGTCTCCAAGAAAGCCTAGGAACTCGTCTGAAATTCAGTACTTCATATCACCCTCAGACAGACGGACAATCTAAACGAACTATCCAAATTCTTGAAGACATGCTGCGAGCCTGCATGATTGATTTCAAAGGATCATGGGAAGACTATCTTCATTTGGCAGAATTCTCTTATAATAACAGCTATCAGGCCAGTATCAAGATGGCTCCGTATGAAGCCTTGTATGGTAGAAAATGTAGGTCACCGTTATGTTGGGACGAAGTCGGTGAGAGAAGACTTTTGGGGCCAGATATACTAATTCAGACCACAGACAAGGTCAGAATTATTAGGGATCACCTCCGGGCAGCACAGAGCAGACAGAAAAGTTGGGCTGACACTAACATAAGACCATTGGAATTCAGAGCAGGTGATCATGTATTTTTAAGGATATCACCAACAAAAGGGGTAATCCGATTCGGTACTCGCGGGAAACTTAGTCCGAGATATATCGGCCCATTCGAGATTTTGGATCGAGTGGGAGATGTAGCTTACCGCCGTCATTAGAAGGAATTCATAATGTCTTTCACATATCACAGTTACGGAAGTATGTCAAGGATGAGAGTCATATTCTAAATCACTCTGAACTGGAACTTCAACCAGATCTATCTTATAAGGAACAACCGATGGCCATTCTGGACAAAAGTATCAAGACTCTGAAGAATAAGGCAATACCGTTAGTATTGGTTTCTTGGAATAGGCATGTTCCAGGGGAGGCCACGTGGGACGAGAGGATGTGATTCGTGAGCGTTACCCTCAACTATTTACATCTTAGTTGGTAAAATTCTTTCTTCATATTCTTCTCTACCGTCATATTCCCCTTCCTGAAATTTCGAGGACGAAATTTTTTGCTAGGTGGATGGATTGTAACACCCCATCCTCAGAATACGTACTCAGATGCGTATCCTGATTTGTTAAACACTTTGTTATTTTTTTCTCTTATTTATTTCTCTTACAATGAAAGTACTACATGATTTGATCTCTCTGGTAATCCGATTGGGTCAATTTTAGTTTTAAACACTATTTCCCAATATTCTATATTTTTCATGATTTTTCAGATTTCTTCTGAATTATTTTTATAAACACCCTAAAATCGGGATTAATCGGTACCGCTGATTTATTCCTGGATTTTTAATTTACAACTGGGGTCAAATTTTGAGAAACTGCTTTCACATATCTACTTAGAATAATATTTACTATCTTAATTCATTTTTGGAGAATTTTAAAATTTAACAGATTTCTGCCAGATTTGGCGTCGACCGATATTGACAGCCGATTCCAGGATTTTTAATTTAAAAACTATAAAGAATTTCTTGAAACAAATTTCACCATGATTCTTAGAATAATATTTTTTATTTTTGAGAATTTTTGCGGGTCGTTCCGAGATACTTGATTTTCGGACGATTTCGGTATTTTTCCGAAAGTTTTCCGCATCCGCAACCGAATCCCGGGAATCCGCCACTCTAATTATTTTTCCATTTTCTTTCGAGAAAATATCTTCCTATTTTCATTTTCTTTTCCTTTTTCCTTTTTCCTTTTCCTTCCACCAAATTCTCCAAACTTCTCCATTCTTCCATTATTTTCTACAACTTTCCACCAAAAATATCTCCTTTCCTCCAAAAACATCTTCTCCAAAATATCCAACTCTCTCCCATCACCATGGCCGGCCAAAGAGAGGGACACCTCACCCTCTCCATTTTACAAAAACCCCCTCTCTAAATATTTATTTACATCACCTTCACAAATCCAATTCCTATATAAACCTTTCCTTCTTCATTTCACTTCATTTTTTTCTTCACCAACACCTTAACCACCACCAACTCCTCCTTCATCTCCACCACAACCACAACTACTACAACTTCTCTAACTCTCTACCTTCATCTTCTTCCTCCTCCATCTCCATTCAAACCACCACAACTTCAATAACTCCACCAAAGTCTCCACCTTCTCCTTTACCTTTTCCAAAAACTACCACTACAACAAAACCTCTCCACAAAACCACCACCCCATCTTCTTCTCAAGGGCCGGCCACCTCCTTTGGATTGGGGCCGAGCTCTTCTTCGTCGGTAACATCTCCGGTGATTATTCCGGTAATCGTTTACGATTATTCCGGTAATCATTCCGGTGACGATTACAACGACAACACTAACGACACCACCACCATATTTTTATAACCTTTTTCATCACCATCATCTCTACCAATTTCACCACCATCTTCACTTCCACCATCAAGTTCACCATCACAACACCACCTTCATCTCCACTACTTCCTTTACTTTCTTTTATTACTCCACCAAAATTCATCTTCTTTACCAAATACCACCACCACCAACAAAATCATCTTCCCTTTCCTCTCCTCCTCCTTCTCCTTGGGGCCGGCCACTCCCTAGGCCACCACCAAGGGGTGGCGCCCACCCTAGGGCCGGCGGCCACCGAAAGGCCAAGCCCCCTTTCCTTTGCTCGCTTGGTATTTTTCCTCTTCGGGGAATCGGACGCGCAAAGCTTCAAAAGTGGCGTTTTACGCGAGTGATTTTCCTCGCCAGAAAATAGACTTGTATTAAAATCATTATTATGTTGTCTTTGATATCAGTGCGATGTGGTTGTACGGGTGTGTGTGTGTTGTAATCTGTGGGCATGTCTTCATTTGAACCGGTCTGATATACTGTAATGCTTGTAATAAGATAGAACAACTCGTGCGGACCATTCAGCCTCCGGTCTCTCACTATCTCGAAAGAGAAGTGATTGGGACCGTCAGGTTTCTCAGCACCGCCTCCAGACCATTCAGCCTCCGGTCTCTCACTATCTCGAAAGAGAAGTGATTGGGACCGTCAGGTTTTTCAGCTCCATCTGGTAAGCATACTTAGCGCGCAATGCTTTACCACTAGATTCGTCTAGGCAAGATGCTGCCGGATTTACTACTCGCACTTTATGCGAGTTGTCCGGGTAATCTTGCCAGACGCTCCAGTGTTAAACACTGTTAGCTATCTGTGCCTCCAGCTTGCTTAAGCTCCACTCGATTATGCTCAGCTACTACCTGATAATTGCCCCTTGTTATTACATGACTTGTCACTTGACGAATATCACCCTCTTGTCATGCTATCACTTGACACCCGGCATGATACACTTGACTCTTATAATTATCACGACAACGGGAATGATGACCTGACATCTTGATTTCTTTATAGTACTTACTGTACTCCTGAGATACATGTATTCCTGACTTATTCCTGCTCATTCCCGAAATCTGATAAATGCATAATAAATCATAAAAAGGAACAACTTGCATCGGGTCGGGGGAAACTCGCGGCTATCAATACTTGTTCGTGTTTACAGTGGTATTAGGCATGCTGTGCAACTAAAACTTTCGGTCTGACCTGTGGGCCTCCAGGGGACCGAGGGGAGAGCTGGCTCCCTCCTTCCTGGTACCATCTTGATAAGGGCATCCATAAGACCCTCCTGAATCGCCTTGCGGTAGGTTCCGTCACCAAGCAACGGAACATCCTGGGCCGTGGTCCCGGGTATGCACGGGACCCACTGTAAACATTGTTCGTTGATACCCCCGCTGGTTTCCAATAACAGCCCCAACCTACTCAGATGTGGATGTATGTGCGTTAGGACGCTATAGCACATACCTAGACATATGAGTAGGATGAGTAATAAGATTAAGCATTAAAGTGATAATATTGATGTATTCAGGTTTTTCCATTTATAATACGTTGTACCTCCTTTACACGCTAGTTATAACTCTCATACACTTATCTCTTATGCCACTTGGCTGTAACCTGAACATTTGTTGGGAGGTTCTGACTCCCTTGAATTTGTATGTTCAGGTTCTGAAGCTTGGATTGAAGTGGAGCCCTCCACCGAAGATCAAGTTTTCCTCTCAGAGCAGGCTGACTAATCTTGGTCCCTTTCGTACCCGACTCTTCCTTCCAGCTTGCGGGATTTTCCTTCAGCTCGTGAGCATCTTGTATTCATATTGTAAATTTTACTTTTGTACCTGGCTGTGATATACGATACATGTAATAGTATATCACACTCTGTGATAACTTTGTAAATTGTACTCCTTATGTTGGCATGTGTATAAATACTACGTATTGTGGTACTGTGATTCTTGCCTGTACTGATGCTTAGCGTATATACGTAAGGGTACTTATAACCTGCGTATATACGTCGCAGTAATGTCTCCGTACCCTCGGGATCGGGGCGTTACAATAACCACTGGGAAAAGACAAAAAATCGGATTATTTACGTGTAAATAAAGCAGTGAAAAAAGTAAAGTTTAAGTAATGAATATACATGATCTATAAAAACCCCAGTTGTTAATGAAGAAAAATCAATAAAACACATAATTTCAGTATTGTTTTTCTTGATAAGAATCTATATAATTAGCTACATGTTTGTAATTGTCAGCTACTAATTTACTCTAAAAATTTCACAGGTTCACTTAGCAGTAACAGCGAATAACGGTCTAACAAGCATTTTTCACTTTTCCAGTAAGAAACATTACAAAATAAATATAATCACCTAGAGGAGGGGTGAATAGGTGACTAGCTAATCTAATGGTCAATTAATGTTGAATTAAAACTATTAATGCAAACTAAAAACTATTATGCACAACATACCAAGTATAATACAAGAGTGTAGTGGAATTCCCCGTGAAGGGCTCTGGACTAACTCCTCAAGATTCCTCTAAATAAGAGTTGAGGTGCCGCGTTAGCTCTCTTGGTTGAATACGAGTGTGATCAAACAATCCCTAAGCATATATCAAATAAGCCACCAATATATCAAGCATATAAGAGATATGAGCAATAAGCATAAGCAAGATATAAAGATAAGTAAGAGATAGAGAGAGAGCAATCGTAAACACGGGAGATTTGTTTTGAGGTTCGAGCACACTTGCTCTACGTTCCCGCCTTCAACACTATGAAGGATTTCCACTAAAATCGATCCCACCGGATCACTCGATGCTGCAACACCTACAAGCTCTTTGGACTCTCTAGTCCCTCTCTTGTTCCTATAAGAACAACACACCGCAAGCCCACTAGCTTGCCGAGGCCGCACCTCTACAATGAGCTCTCACTAGAACTCGAAACACCGCGAACACACAAGTCCGCCTCCTCAAAATAAGAATGAGAACTTTGGTGATCACAACACTTTGATCACCTAAAATCACTCTCACAACAACACTCCTATAGGATGAATATATCAATGGATAGCTCAAGTGTTTGTGAGAAAACAAGGATTGGAATTTGTGGTGAAAAACTCAAGAAACTCTTTTGAAAACACTCTTGATAAACTTTCTTTTGAATTGAAAATATTTGCTCTCAAACTAGTGGAGAAAACTTCTTAAAAGAGTAGGAAAAACTATCTTTAAAACTCTCCAAAATTCTTATTGAAACAGTCCAAGGGTGCCTCCCTTTTATAGGCTAGGAAAAACTAGCCGTTGGGGCAAAACAATAGCCTGGACGGCTATCGGTCGATCGCCCGGTCGACCGGCCAACGGTCAGAAATCTGACTGTTGGGCCATCGGTCGACCGGCCCGATTGACCGTGGCCTGGAACAGAGAGCAGAGCTCTCTGCCGGTCGACCGACCCGGTCGACCGGGGCTTTCCAGAGAGCAGATTCTGCTCTCTGGCGGTCGACCGGGTCGGTCGACCGGCCCTCCAGCCGAACAGGCGTGCACGTTCTGTGCACGTCGGTCGACCAACTCGGTCGACCGGCTCCAGGCTCGGTCGACCGGCCCGATCGACTGCCAGAAGCCAGACCAGAACATTTTAGGGATTTAAAAGTTATCTTTTTAGCTTTGATAAAATCCCATAAATCCACAATAAATCTACAAAAATAGGTTCAGTATTATACTTTGATATACAAACATGTTTGAGTAAAATCAAAATATGTTACAAACATTTTGAACTATTTTTGTAGCTTAGAAATTTTGGCTAAAAACAAAAATCGTATTTTTCCAAACTGAATTTTCAAAACTTCTCCAAATACAAAAACAAGATATTTTAAATACTTTTAAAGCATAGAGTGTATGGATATGATCGACTACGCATTCGTGATAAAATATCTATGTTTTTGACAATAAGCACTAAAAATGGTTTTGGTTAAAGACATGTAAACTTTGAATACCAAAAACCAAACCGGTATTTTTCCAAATTAAAACTCTTTTCCAAAATGAAAATTCTTTTATGAAAACACAACTAAATCTTGTGTGTGAGTGTATATGGTATACTTGAGCAATCCACCAACTATTCTATCCTTTACATTTTATCTAAAATAAAATCTTAACAAAAACAAACCTAGACACAAGTCTTCTCTTGAAGGGCTTCACTTGAAGTCTTCTTCTCCTTCTTGACTTGGTCCAAATATGATCCAACGAGCTAGACTCCTCTTGAGTACTTGATGTGGTCTTGACGCACAAGCTCTTGAATCAACACGTGCTAGCTCCAAAACTTGACTTGAAATCCTTTGTTGAAGCTACACACCTACTAAGATCTTGATCATAAATCTGAGACTAAATAAACACAAGATCATTAGTATTATAACTTCATGAGTTAATCATCATCAAAACTAGAGTGATGGGCCTTTGGGCCAACAATCTCCCCCTTTTTGATGATGACAAAACTCATGGAGTTATATATGCATGGATTAAAGTTAAGCTTCAAAGAAGCTCCCCCTTAACGCATGCATAGTAATAAACAAATAAATATAGCAATGAAGTGCATTAACTAAACACATATATATGCATCAATAAGGTGAGAGACAAATGCATAAATCCAAAAATCCTTTTTCCAAAAACTTTCTCTCCCTTTTTGTTTAAACATTCAGTAATCATTTTCCCATTTTATAAAACATAAGATGCATAAACACAAACATGCATAAACATGCATAAAATCAATATATGCAAAAACTTAAATATGCATATATAAACTCAAAATCTTTCTTCCCCTTTTTGTCAATCAAAAATAAAGGGGTCAATGTAAACAAAAAAAATAATGTTCTCCCCCTTTTTTGTCTGAAACAAAAAGCAACAAAGGGGTGAAATCAAATCAACCATTAAAGAGATATATGCGATATACATTCATAAAGAGAGAAACGTGAAGTTAGCTCCCCTACATACATGCATTACATGAAGAAGGGATGACAAGCCCTAACTCACATAACGCATAATATACAATGCATAAGAGGAGATGTGAAGCTCCCCCTACACACGTGTATCGCATAAAGAAGAGTTGTCAAGCTCCTCAATATAAGACACACTCAACATGAATCTATATGTAGAAAAGATGTTAAGCTCCTCTTGCATATAGGCAATACATATCAAAACATTTTGAACTTATTTTGAAGAAATCTCTTAAATCAAATTTTGAGATATCATATAAACAACATTTTTAAGATACCAATTGTAAATAAACATTATTCATTTTAAATTTTTCTTAACTTATCAAATCAATTGGATATCACAAGATCTTGTTACAAAATAAAATAGGAAATTTGTGATACCAATTGAAATTGAAATACTTGTACATTTTGATACCATGAGAAAAAATATTTTATATTTTGATACCAATTGAAATACATGATAAATTGATACCAAATAGGTAAAACATATTGATACCAAATGAAATTTAGACCCAATTGGAAATTGAAACATATCAATACCAATTGAAGTATATTGAAAAGATTGATACCAATAAAAATACCAATTGAAAATAATTCATAAGCTTATTAAAAAATACCAATTGAGATACCAATTGAAAATTAAGATTTAAATTGATACCAATTGAAAATGATAAAGATTTTAAATTAAACTTAGCATAAACAAACTTTGTGCTTAAACAAGTAAATAAATTGTAAATCAAGCACATACAAGTCATATATATGTATGAAAATGAAAATACAAATAGAAATTGATATTATTTGAAATTTAAAGCATACATATATAGAAAACAAAATATGAGTATACAAAATATGTCAATTGTGATACCAATTGAAACTATGATGGGAAATTAGTGTATAGCTCATAACCAACCACCCTATACATGCACAAGATAAAAGATTTTCAATAATACATACAAGACATGATCGCCCATTCTTCCGCCCTTAAAGGGGTGGTAGGGGTTTTCAAAAATAAGGGTTTGAAAATATTTTAGCATTGAAAACACTACCAAATGAAGAATAAATAACTAGTTATAATTTTTGAAAAACTAGTTAAAAATCCTTTAAAAACACGAAAATAAATCATGTGTATCTCATGAAATATACTAAATATACAAAAGATGACACTCGAAATTTATAAAGCTCAAAAACGATCATGAATCAAAGTCATAAATAAACAAATGAAGTGTGAGTGTACAAGAGTCATGTAATTAGCTTTATCATGAAAATAATCAATGTGGCTCAAGATAAACATAAATATCATTTTATCAAACAAATACGAAAAATCATGAAAATTCATTTTTCATTTAAACATAACTTCTAGGTACATGTATGTTTTTATCCAAATCTAACAATATGCATACATATCCCAAACATAAAAAAGAGAGTCCATAATAGTATTTGCATGAAGGCAAATGACTCAAGGGTATACATGTATATTTATTAGTTTTGAACAAAGATTACATATACATGAAGTAAAAACAAAAATAGGCAAAACAAGTATAAATGAGTGAATCATCAAAACTAGACTATACATGTGCATGCAGTGAGTACAAGTGAACAATGAAGTGCAAACGTATATGAAACAATTGTAATTCACTACTTGTACACGTATATACATAAGTTTTGATAAAAACTTCATTTAAACAAGTATTTACCACATGAAGCACAAAACATGATTGTTTTAACACATGCTAAAAATTATCAAATATAAATGCATGAAAACTAAATGGAATTTAGAGATAGTTACCAAACTATAAGAACTATATTCTAAGTCTCCAAAACTTGGTGGTCGTCCCACCAAACTTCCTTGATAGCGGTGCATCAAATGTATGTCCATCAAGTCCATGTGCATCCACCATCAAGACACCAAAACTCTCACGTTTTGTGAGAGTCCGCACCTACATCAAATACAAAAGGTGAGGATTTTGGTACCCATTTTCTTTTGGGTCCACGGGGGTTAGCATCTAATGGAACCCAAATATTTTTCTTAGCAAAATTAATATGGTTTATCTTATCATAACAAAATCTTGCTAAATGGCCTTTGCGGCCGCATTGTATACACTTGTATACTCTAGGATGCATATGCGTATGAGTGTGTGCAAAGTGTGCATATGCATGTTGTGGGTGATGTGCATGAGCATGTGGAGCTTGTTTCTTTGAAAATAAGGATTCCAATCTATTATGGTTAAATGCACATTTGCTCAAAGTTGAGCTCAAACAATCTATTTTATTTTCAAAAATTTAACTTCATTTTTATCAATGGTTGTGGCATGAAAAGCATGATCAATAGTCTTTTTCTTTTTTTTTTCTTTTCTTTTTCAACAATTTTTTCTTTTCAAAGAGCTGTTTTCATTCAAAGCAACTTCCTTTTGTTTTTCCACCAAAATAATTTTATTTTTCAAAGAAGTATTTCCTTCACATAGATCATTCAATTTAGAAAGCAAGAAAATATTTTCATTTTTCAAAAATTCATTTTCTATTTCAATGCATGCAACTTTATTTTTAAAGGAATCATTTTATTTTAACAAAATCAAATTTATTTTTCATTTTCTTGTTATCCTTTTTAAGCATGTCATATTTTTCAAGAAGTTATTGACAAAATGAAGCAAGTTCATTAAAGACATATCAACATCCTCTTCTAGCTCGGATTCGGTATTTACCTCAAGGGGGTTATCCCCTTGGACCATGTAGCATACGTTGGAAGCTTCACTTCCAACATCCGAGTCGCTCCCCGAATAATTTTGTTCTTGTCCGCCAAGGCAGAGAGTATTGTGTTCCATACTACAAAAGCCGATTCAATATTAGAAACCCTACATAGATAATCATCACTTAGGGTTAACTTTAAAGCATGAATGGTATTTGAGTTAGCCTCAATATACTTGCTATTTTTAACATATGAATCCTTAGTGGTAACAAGATAAACATGAATACCTAGGCCTTTGAGATACAAAGATATCTTAACCTTCCAAATTTGGATGTTAAGAATGTCAAAGGTGGGAGGTGTCATGAAGTCTATGTGTGTGTACAAATGTTTGTGATTAGCTATAAATGTGGATCTTTAACTCAAGGTTGTTAGACCCAAATCAAGAGCACGTGGTCTGATACCAATTATAATCACCCAGAGGGGGGTGAATAGGTGACTAGCTAATCTAATGGTCAATTAATGCGGAATTAAAACTACTAATGCAAACTAAAAACTATTATGCACAACACACCAAGTATAACACAAGAGTGTAACCGAATTTCTCGTGAAGGGCTCTGGACTAACTCTTCAAGATTCCTCTAAATAAGAGTTGAGGTGCCGCGTTGGCTCTCTTGGTTGAATACGAGTGTGATCAAACAATCCCCAAGCATATATCAATTAAGCCCACAATATATCAAGCATATAAGAGATATGAGCAATAAGCATAAGCAAGCTATAAAGACAAATAAGAGATAGAGAGAGCAATCACAAATACAGGAGATTTATTTCGAGGTTCGAGCACACTTGCTCTACGTCCCCCGCCTTCAACACTATGAAGGATCTCCACTAAAATCGATCCCACCGGATCACTCGGTGCCGCAACACCTATAAGCTCTTTGGACTCTCTAGTCCCTCTCTTGTTCCCGCAAGAACAACACACCGCAAGCCCACTAGCTTTACGAGACCGCACCTCTACAATGAGCTCTAACTAGAACTCGAAATACCGCGAAAACACAAGTCCGCCTCCTCAAAATAAGAATGAGAACTTTGGTGATCACAACACTTTGATCACCTAAAATCACTCTCACAAAAACACTCCTATAGGATGAATATATCAATGGATAGCTCAAGTGTTTGTGAGAAAACAAGGATTGAAAGTTGTGGTGATAAACTCAAGAACTCTTTTGAAAACACTCTTGATAAACTTCCTTTTGAATTGAAAATATTTGCTCTCAAACTAATTGAGAAAACTTCTTAAAAGAGTAGGAAAAACTATCTTTAAAACTCTCCAAAATTCTTATTGAAAATAGTCCATGGGTGCCCCCCTTTTATAGGCTAGGGAAAACTAGCTGTTGGGGCAAAACAACAGCCTGGAAGGCTGTCAGTCGACCGCCCGTTGACCGGCCAACGGTCAAAAATCTGACCGTTGGGCCATCGGTTGACCGGCCTGGTCGACCGTGGCCAGGAACAGAGAGCAGAGCTCTCTGCCGGTCGACCGACCCGATCGACCGGGGCTTTCCAGAGAGCAGAAGCTCTCTGGCGGTCGACCGGGTCGGTCGACCGGCCCTCCAGCCAAACAAGCGTGCGCGTTCTGTGCACATCGGTCGACCGACTCTGTCGACCGACTCCTGGCCCGGTCGACCGGCCCGGTCGACCGCCAGAAGCCAGACCAGAACATTTTAGGGATTTAAAAGTTATCTTTTTAGCTTTGATAAAATCCCATAAATCCACAAAAAATCTACAAAAATAGGTTCAGTATTATACTTTGATATACAAACATGTTTGAGTAAAATCAAAGCATGTTACAAACATTTTGAACTATTTTTGTAGCTTAGAAATTTTGGCTAAAAACAAAAACCGTATTTTCGAAACTGAATTTCCAAAACTTCTCCAAGTACAAAAACAAGATATTTTAAACACTTTTAAAGCATAGAGTGTATGGATATGATCCACTACACATACATGATGAAATATCTATTCTTTTGACAATAAGCACTAAAAATGGTTTTGGTTAAAGACATGTAAATTTGAATACCAAAACCAAACTGGTATTTTTTTCAAATGAAAACTCTTTCCCAAAATGAAAATTCTTTTATGAAAACATAACTAAATCTTGTGTGTGAGTGTATATGGTATACTTGAGCAATCCACCAACTATTCTACCCTTTACATTTTATTTAAAACAAAATCTTAAAAAAAACAAACCTAGACACAAGTCTTCTCTTGAAGGGCTTGTCTTCTCTTGAAGGGCTTCACTTGAAGTCTTCTTCTCCTTCTTGACTTGGTCCAAACATGATCCAACGAGTTAGACTCCTCTTGAGTACTTGATGTGGTCTTGATGCACAAGCTCTTAAATCAACACGTGCTAGCTCCAAAACTTGACTTGAAATCCTTTGTTGAAGCTACACACCACTAAGATCTTGATCATAAATCTGAGACTAAATAAACACAAGATCATTAGTACTATAACTACATGAGTTAATCATCATCAAAATTAGAGTGATGGGCCTTTGGGGCAACAATAAACTCTTGCATAAGAAGCACCAAAAAGTAAGAACAGAAATTCTAAAAAAGACAAAAAGTTAGATTATTTACGTGTAAATAAAGCAGTGCCAAAAATGAAGTTTAAGTAATGAATATATTTGATCTATAAAAACCCCAGTTGCTAATGAAGAAAAATCAATAAAATATTTAATCAATAAAACACATAATTCTAGTGTTGCTTGTGTTGACAAGAATCTATATAATTGGCTACATGTTTGTTATTGTCAACTACTAATTTACTCTAGAAATTTCATAGGTTCACTTAGTTGAAACAGTAAAAAACCGTTTAACAAGTATTTTTCACTTTTTCAGAAAGCAAAATAATTAAAAATAAAAATAAACTCTTACATAAGAAGCCCAAAAAGAAAGAACATATCATATAGAAAAAGATAAAAACTAAATTATTTACGTGTGAATAAAACAGTGGCAAAAGTGAAGTTTAAATACTGAATATACTTAATCTATAAGACCCTAGTTTTAATGAAGAAAAAGTAATAAAACAGATAATCAACAAAACATATAATTCTAACATTTCTTGTGTTGACTAAGATCTTTATAATTAGCTACGTGTTTGTTATTGTCAACTACTAATTTACTCCAGAAATTTCACAGATTCACTAAGTGCTAAATGTAAATAACGGTCAAATAAACAGTTTTCACTTTTTCAGAAAGCAAGATAATTAAAAAATCTCTTGCATAAGAAGCACCAAAAAATAAGAACAAAACCTCTAGAAAAAGATTAAAAAAACAGATTATTTACATGTGAATAAAACAATAGCAAAAGTGAGGTTTAAGTAATGAATATACTTGATCTATAAAAATCCCATTTGTTGATGAAGAAAAATCAATAAAACATATAATCATTAAAAAACATAATTCTAGCATTGCTCGTGTTGACAAGGATCTATATAGTTAGCTACCTATTTGTTATGCTCAACTACTAATTTACTCTAGAAACTTCACAGGTTTTATAATGGTAACAGTATTAATGGTTCAAGAAGCATTTCTCACTTTTCCAGAAAGCAAGATAATTAAAAAAAATAAACTCTTGCATAAGAGCACCAAAAAGTAAGAACATAACTTTACAAAAAGATAAAAAAAAAGATTACTTACTTGTGAATAAAGCAGTAACAAAAGTGAAGCTTAAATAATGAATATACTTGACTTATAAAAACCCCACTAGTTGAAGAAGAAAAATCAATAAAATAACATGATAATAAAACGTATAATTTTAGCATTTCTTGTGTTGACAAGGATCTATATAATTAGCTACCTGTTTGTTATTATCAACTACTAATTTACTCTAAAAATTTCACTAGTTTACTCTGTGATAACAGTAACGATCTAACAAGCATTTTTCACTTTTTCAAAAAGCAAGATAATTAAAAATAAAAAAAAAACAATTGCATAAGAAGCACCAAAAAGTAAGGACATAACTTATGGAAAAGACAAAAAACAAATTATTTACGTGTGAATAAATTAGTGACAAAAGTGAAGTTTAAGTAATGAATATACTTGATCTATAAAAAACCCATTTGTTGATGAAGAAAAATCAATAAAACACATAATCAATAAAACACATAATTCTAGCATTGCTTATGTTGAGAAGCATCTATGATATTAGCTGCCTGTTTGTTATGATCAACTATTAATTTACTTTAGAAATTTCATAGGTTCACTTAGCGGTAACCGTAAGTAACGATCCAACAAACATTTTCACTTTTCCAGAAAGCAAGATAATTAAAAATAAAATAAACTCTTATATGAGAAGCTCCAAAAAACAAGAACATAACCTCTAGGAAAAGACAAAAAATCAGATTATTTACGTGTAAATTAAGCAGTGGCAAAAGTGAAGTTTAAGTAATGAATATACTTGATCTATAAAAACCCCAGTTGTTAATGAAGAAAAATGAATAAAATATATAATCAATAAATCACATAATTCCATCGTTACTTGTGTTGACATGAATCTATATAATTAGCTACATGCTTGTTATTGTCAACTGCTAATTTACTTTAGAAATTTCACGAGTTCACTTAGTGGCAACAGTGAATAACGGTCCAACAAGCATTTTTCACTTTTTCAGAAAGCAACATAATTAAAAATATAAAATAAACTCTTGTATAAGAAGCACCAAAAAGATAGAACAGAACTTCTAAGAAAAGGCATTAAACAAAATTATTTACGTGTAAATAAAGCAGTGCTAAAAGTGAAGTTTAAGTGATGAATATACTTGATCTATAAAAACACCAGTTGTTAATGAAAAAAATCAATAAAACATATAATCAATAAAATAAATAATTTCAGCCTTGCTTGTGCTAACAAGAATCTATATAATTAACTACATGTTTGTTATTGTCAACTACTAATTTACTCTAGAAATTTCACAGGTTCACTTAGTAACAGTAAATAACGGTCTATCAAGTATTTTTCACTTTTTCTGAAAGCAAGATAGTTAAGAATAAAAAATAAAATCTTGCGTAAGAAGCCCAAAAAGCAAGAACATAACTTATAGGAAAAACAAAAACCAAATTATTTACGTGTGAATAAAGCAGTGGCAAAAGTGAAGTTTAAATACTGAATATACTTAATTTATAAAACCCTAGTTGTTGATGAAGAAAAATCAACAAAACAGATAATCAACAAATCACATAATTCTAACATTACTTATGCTGACAAGGATCTATGTAATTAGCTACATATTTGTTATTGTCAACTGCTAATTTACTCAAGAAATTTCGCAGATTCACTAAGTGGTAAATGAAAGTAACGGACCAACAAGTATTTTTCATTTTTCAGAAAGCAAGATAATAAAAAAAAACTCCTGCATAAGAAGTACCAAAAAGAAATAACAAAACCTTTAGGAAAAGACAAAAAAATAGATTATTTAAGTGTGAATCAAGCAGTAGCAAAAGTGAAGTTTAAGTAATGAATATACTTGATGTATAAAAACCCCGTAATTCCAGCATTGCTCGTGTTGATAAGGATTTATCTAGTTAGGTACCTATTTGGTCTGGTCAACTACTAATTTACTCCAAAAACTTCACTGGTTCACAATGGTAACAATTTTAAGGGTTCAACAAGTAGTTTTCACTTTTCCAGAAAGCAAGATAATTAAAAAAAATAAACTCTCGCATAAGAGCACCAAAAAGTAAGAACATAACTCTAGGAAAAGATTAAAAATAATATTACTTATATATGAATAAAGTAGTGACAAAAGTTAAGTTTAAATGATGAATTTACTTTTCTATAAAAACCCTACTAGTTGATGAAGAAAATCAATAAAATAACATAATAAATAAAATGTATAATTCTAGCATTGTTTGTGTTGATAAGGATTTATGTAATTAGTTACGTATTTATTATTGTTAACTACTAATTTGCTCTAGAAATTTCACTACTTTATTTAGTGGTAACAGTAACGGTCCTAAAAGCATTTTCACTTCTCCAAAAAGAAAGATAAAAATAAAAAAAACTCTTGCATAAGAAGCACCAAAAAGTAAGGACATAATTTATGAGAAAAGACAAAAGTATAAATTATTTACATATGAATAAAGTAATGGAAAAAGTGAAGATTAAGTAATGAATATACTTGATCTATAAAAAACTCATTTGTTGATAAAAATCAATAAAAACATGATCAATAAAATACATAATTCTAGCATTGCTTGTATTGACAAGGATCTATATTATTATTTGCCTGTTTGCTATGATCAACTATTAGTTTACTTCAGAAATTTCGCAGGTTCACTTAGTGGTAACCGTAAGTAATGATACAACAAACATTTTCTTTTCCAGAAAGCAAGATAATAAAAAATAAACTCTTGTATAAGACGCACCAAAAAACAAGAACATAACCTCTAGGAGAAAATAAAAAACCAGATTATTTACGTGTAAATAAAGCAGTGGCAAAAGTGAAGTTTATGTAGGGGTTGTTTGGGTTTAAGGAATTGGGTGAAAGTGAGGAAGTGGGAAGTGTCTTTTCTCATTTCCTCTATTCATCTAAACACCGGAAAAGGAAAATGGAAAAAGTTCTTTTCCTTCTCTCTTTTCTCCTTTGCACAACGTTTTCCTCACTTCCAAAGTGCTACAGTTAATTTTGTGGTCATGTAAATCTCATTTGTAATAAGTTGTAGCATAAAATAGTTAATTTTTGCTCATGTAAATCTCACTTGCATTCTAATTACAGTCTAATTTTTATTTTTCTTAATTAATTTTTATTTAATATTATTTTGCGGTCAACTTTGTAGTCAACTTTTTCACTTTCACTTCCACATTACCATCCAAACACCGGAAAAGACATAACATTTTCCAAACCACACTTCCCAACAACATCCAAACACCAAAAGCTTACTAACCAATTCCCAAGTTCCAAAGGGAACTATTACCACTTCCTCACTTCTTCACTTCCTCACTTCCACCCTTAACCAAACAGGCCCGTAATGAATATACTTTATCTATAAAATCCCAAGTTGTTAATGAAGAAAAATCAGTAAAACATATAATCAATAAAACACATAATTCCAGCGTTGCTTGTGTTGATAAGAATCTATATAATTAGCTACATGTTTGTTATTATCAGCTACTTATTTACCCTAGAGATTTCAGGTTCACATAGTGGTAACAGTGAATAACGGTCCAACAAGCATTTTTCACTTTTTCAGAAAGCAACATAATTAAAAATACAAAATAAACTCTTACATAAGAAGAACCAAAAGTAAAAACATAACTCTATAAAAAGATAAAAAATAAGATTACTTACGTGTGAATAAAGCAGTGACAAAAGTAAAGTTTAAGTAATGAATATACTTGATCTATAAAAAGCACACTAGTTGATGAAGAAAAATTAATAAAATAACATAATAAATAAAACGTATAATTCTAGCATTGCTTGTGTTGACAAGGATCTATATAATTAGGTACATATTTGTTATTGTCAGCTATAATTTACTATAGAAATTTCACTAATTTACTCAGTGGTAACAGTAATGGTCTAACAAGTATTTTTTCATTTCTCTAGAAAGCAAGATAATTAAAAATAAAAAAACTCTTGCATAAGAAGCATTAAAAGTAAGAACATAACTTATGGAAAAAGACAAAAAAAATAAATTATTTACGTGTGAATAAAACAGTGACAAAAGTGAAGTTTAAGTAATGAATATACTATATCTATAAAAAAACCATTTGTTGATGAAGAAAAATCAATAAAACATATAATCAATAAAACACATAATTCTAGCATTGCTTGTGTTGACAAGAATCTTTGTTATTAGCTGCCTGTTTGTTATGATCAACTATTAATATTTCAGAAATTTCACAGGTTTACTTAGTGGTAACAGTAAGTAACGATCTAACAAACATTTTCACTTTACCAGAAAGCAAGATAATTAAAATAAAAAATAAACTCTTGTATAAGAAGCTCCAAAAAACAAGAACATAACCTCTAGGAAAAGACAAAAAATCAGATTATTTATGTATAAATAAAGTAGTGACAAAAGTGAAGTTTAAGTAATGAATATACTTGATCTATAAAAACCCTAGTTGTTAATGAAGAAAAATCTATAAAACATATAATTAGTAAAACACATAATTTCAATGTTACTTGTGTTGACAAGAATCTATTTAATTAGCTACATGTTTGTTATTGTCAACTATTAATTTACTCTAAAAATTTCACAAGTTCACTTAGTGGTAACAGTGAATAACGGTCCAACAAACATTTTCACTTTTTCAAAAAGTAACATAATTAAAAATACAAAATAAACTCTTGCATAAGAAGCACCAAAAAGTAAGAACAGAACTTCTAGGAAAAGGCATAAAACTAGATTATTTACTTGTAAATAAAGCAGTGCAAAAAGTGAAGTTTAAGTAATGAATATACTTGATCTATAAAAATCCCAGTTGTTAATGAAGAAAAATCAATAAATATATAATCAATAAAACACATAATTTCAGCGTTGCTCGTGCTGACAAGAATTTATATAATTAGGTACATGTTTGTTATTGTCAACTACTAATTTACTCTAGAAATTTCACAGGTTCACTTAGTGGTAACAGTAAATAACAGTCTAACAAGCATTTTTCACTTTTTTTGAACGCAAGTTAATTAAAAATAAAAAATAAACTCTTGCATAAGAAGCCCAAAAAGCATGAACATAACTTATAGGAAAAGAAAAAAAACTAAATTATTTACGTGTGAATAAAGTAGTGTCAAAAGTAAAGTTTAAATACTGAATATACTTAATTTATAAAACCCTAGCTGTTTGATGAAGAAAAATTAATAAAACAGATAATCAACAAAACACATAGTTCTAACATTACTTGTGTTGACAAGGGTCTATGTAATTAGATACATGTTTGTTATTATCAACTACTAATTTACTCCAAAAATTTCACAGATTCACTAAGTGGTAAATAAAGTAACGGTCCAACAAGTATTTTCACGTTTTCAGAAAGCAAGATAATTAAAATAAACTCTTGCATAAGAAGCACCAAAAAGAAAGAACAAAACCTCTAGAAAAAGACAAAAAAACAAATTATTTACGTGTGAATAAAGCAGTGTCAAAAGTGAAGTTTAAGTAATGAATATACTTGATCTATAAAAACCCCATTGTTGATGAAGAAAAATCAATAAATCACATAATCAATAAAACACATAATTTCAACATTGTTTGTATTGATAAGAATTTATGTAGTTAGCTACATGTTTGGTATAGTCAATTACTAATTTACTCCAAAAACTTCACAGGTTCACAATGGTAACAATATCAACAGTTCAACAGTATTTTTCACTTTCCAGAAAGCAAGATAATTAAAAAAATAAACTCTTGCATAAGAGCACCAAAAAAAAGAAAATAACTCTAGAGAAAGATAAAAAATAATATTACTTACGTGTGAATAAAGCAGTGACAAAAGTGAAGTTTAAATAATGAATATACTTGATCTACACTAGTTGATGAAGAAAAATTAATAAAATAACATAATAAATAAAACGTATATTTTAGCATTGCTTGTATTGACAAGAATCTATGTAATTAGCTACCTATTTATTATTGTCAACTACTAATTTACTTTAAAAGTTTCACTAATTTACTCAATGGTAACAGTACTGGTCCAACAAGTATTTTTCACTTCTTCAAAAAGGAAGATAATTAAAAATAAAAAACTCTTGCATAAGAAGCACCAAAAAGTAAGAAAATAACTTATGGGAAAAGACAAAAAAATAAATTATTTACATGTGAATAAAGCAATGGAAAAAGTGAAGTTTAAGTAATGAATATACTTGATCTATAAAAAACCCATGTGTTGATGAAGAAAAATCAATAAAACACATGACCAATAAAACACATAATTCTAGCATTGCTTGTGTTGACAAAGATCTATGTTATTAGCTGCCTGTTTGTTATGATCAACTATTAATTTACTTCAGAAATTTCGCCGGTTCACTTAGTGGTAACAGTAAGTTACGATCCAACAAACATTTTCACTTTTCCAGAAAGCAAGATAATTAAAAATAAAAAATAAACTCTTGTATAAAAGCACCAAAAAACAAGAACATAACCTCTAGGAAAAATCAAAAAATCAGATTATTTACGTGTAAATAAAGCAGTGGTAAAAGTGAAGTTTATGTAATGAATATACTTGATCTATAAAAACCCCAGTTGTTAATGAAGAAAATTTAATAAAACATATAACCAATAAAACACATAATTCCAGTGTTGCGTGTGTTGACAAGGATCTATATAATTAGCGACATGTTTGTTATTGTCAACTACTAATTTACTCTAGAAATTTCACATGTTCACTTAGTGGTAACAGTGAGTAACGGTCCAACAAACATTTTTCATTTTTCAGAAAGCAACATAATTAAAAATACAAAATAAACTCTTGCATAAGAAGCATCAAAAAGAAAGAACAGAACTTCTAGGAAAAGACAAAAAAACTAGATTATTTACGTGTAAATTAAACAATACTAAAAGTGAAGTTTAAGTAATGAATATACTTGATCTATAAAAACCCTAGTTGTTGATGAAGAAAAATCAATAAAACACATAACCAATAAAACGCACCATTCGTGACTTCAAGCGATCATTTCATTGGCAGTTCAATCTCTTAAGGTATGAAAATTTTCCATTTAGAGCCAATATGTAGTTTAAAGCTTTTTTGTCTAAATTTTGGGAAACAGACCTAGCATATGGAAAGACCATGTTGGAGAAGATGATATATATGAGCACAAATAGGGAAAATATATGCTACAAAGAGCATGAGGATTGGTTCTGTTCTTACCATTGAGTTTTAATTTGAAAATTGATGAGGTAGTTGGTTTGTGTTACTGTTGAGATTTTATGAAAGCAGCAAGTGGAGGATGAAGAAGAAATGTTAGAACGGAATTTGCCTTAGATGCCGACTAAGAGAGGATATTTTAAGTACTTTTAATTGCATTTGAATCTGAATAATTAGGCTGGTTTTTCAAGGAGAATAAAATTCACTTGTCGTGTTTCGAGGAGGTTTAGATTTTAGTTTGAAGGGTAGGTTGCATTGGTTCGTTTCTACTTTAACCACAATTTTCCTTTTTAAAAGAGATTGACTAAAAATATCAAAGATAAATATTTACATTTTTGTCTAAATCTACTGAATTTTTTTTTGTGATAAAAGATGGTTCATTCAAAAGTCTCTTATTGTTAATTGAAGTTTTCTCATTTGAGTTGAATAGCATCATGAATGGTGAGACTGCAAAAGTGTATTATTAATATATAAAATTCCATGTTCTTGAAGTTAAATTCAGCTTTGTTCATTTTAAACATAAAAAGATCAAAAGATGAGGAAAAGAAAAGAAAAGAAAACTTGCAGAAGAAGCATCAAAAGCAAGAACAGAATTTCTTGCAAAAAGAACAAAAATCAGATCAATTGAAGGTAGAAAAGTTTTAAAAGTTGTGAATAACACAGTGCCAACCAAAAGTAAAGTGATTGTATTTGATCTATAAAAATCCCAATAATTGATGAAGAAAGATCAAACCTGATGCTTTCATCTGCTGCTTCAGATTCAAGGAGCGCAATAATTGGAGGCTTCACCCGCAATTAGATAAGGTACCAATAACTTTTTTGGATGGTTATTATTTTTCTAATTTTTTCTATTTTTTCCCCAAGAAGAGATTAACTAAAACTTTCAAATATAAATATTCATATTTTTAGTCAAAGATATAGTGAGTTTTTTTTATTGTGAATACATTTTCTCAGAAGCCTCAGTAAGTAAGGATTAGCACAATGATTATTATCACTAATCTATAATTTGATGTGTTCTTGTCTTCTTTTTCCCCCTTTGATGAACCCACTAATTTTTTAGTTGCAAGCGACTCCCGATCAAATTCCTGTCCCATGAAATTTGAGTTTTTTTTTCCTTTACAAATTTAATTTTCATAATGCGCATTTCATTTTCTTAAAACAAACGTGACAATATGTATAAAAGGCAGGCGGCGAGAGAAAAAGTTATTTAAAATTGAAACAGTAGAAAACCGTAAGAAAACAGGGATGGAAAAAATTAATTAAAACAAAATAAACATGAAGTCTAATTAAATAGGTTTAGATAAAACAAATGGTCTAAGAAAAATAGCCTGTTATAAAATTAAATTTCAGAGAAATCATCTTTCATTTTCTTAAATCAGATGTGGTCTATATCTAAAATGGGCAGGAAACGAGATAAACCGTATAGATTTAAATCATTTAAAATTGAAGCACAAGAGAAACCTAAAAATAGATATGTTCAAATAGTTCCACTTCATCATTTATTTCTTTTAACTTCTTTTTTTTTCAATTTACAATTGATTCAATATTTTTGTAAATTTATTCTAGCTTAGTCCCAAACTGAAAAAACAAAAGTCAACATTAAAGTGATAAATAAAAGAGAGGATAATGTATTTATATAATAGAATAAAAGGATGAAAGTGTGTATCATTAATTCATTGTGAGTTGTACAGGAACGCCTCTAAATCTTTATTGACATAGTTACATGAAAGGAAGGCAGTAAGTGATGAAAAGTAAGTGAAAAAAATTAGAAATATTATATTTTAATTAAATTTTCAAATCAATAGAAAGGTTGCAAGTTGCAAAACTAAGGGAACACTTAAAAATATTAAAAGTCCAAAAAAAAAAAAATCAAATAATAATCATGTTCATGAGAATTATTAATATTATTCATATACATTATGCGGATTTTTCCACCAGCATATATACAAGTGGGAAACCCACACAATGAGGGGGACTAAGAAGACCAGGGTTTGTGCAGCTTTGCTTCTCATGCATGCTTGGTTTTAAAGCATCCAAGAAATTTTTCAATAAAATTAGATATTTGATATTTACTTTAAAAAAGAGTTTTAGAAAAAAGGAAAGTTTTTTTATGAGCCAGAAAATCTGACTTTTCAACCACATAAGCTTAAAAGCTTATCTTCTTATTTTCTCTTCTTATCTTCTCAAGCGTGATCTCCCACGTAATATGACATCAAACCATATTTTTTCTCTCTACCTCTCCTTATATAAATTATGAATCTTATCAAAATTTTCTCTCTCACATGTTTATTTTTATCCCAGTTTTCTCCAACAAACTTATTTAAAGGTTTATATTATTTTTTGATAAGCACTTAAAAGTTTAAAATAATCAAACATCTTAATTATACAAAAGTTTATTCTTATAAAGCCTTTTGGATAAGTCCCTTTTAAAAAACAGGAATTATTTGTAAGTAGAACTAATACCAGAACACACAACTTGAAACAAGAAATAAAAGACACATAACGCTGCACAACACCTCGTAGCCACCCCCGCCTCTAAAAAAAGAAACAATTGGAATTATATAGTCCAGCTAACTAAGTTTGAGCATCAATAGAAGAGATTCACTATCATAGGATTTGATAATTTCTACCCAATCTTAGATTGTGGATGGGGTCGTTCGCCAAATCCAAGGAGCGGAACAATTGAAGGCTCCTCATGCAATTAGAGTCGATAATTGGAGATTACTAAACTCAGCAGTGAGCAATGATAAAATTCAATGGCTAATTAAGAAGGCAAGCAAAACATTGTATACAAGTGCAAGAGATATAATTGCACAATCTACTTTTATTGATGAAGATTTTTTTTTCCCCCTAATTCTTATAACTAATACAATTGGTCCAATGATTTGTACCTCCTAAAAGAGTAATAAATAATTTGCAGGAATCACTCTTCAAACGAATCTGTTTCCTTGGCATTGAGAATTAAAGAGGGAAGAAAAATGGTAGGACAGGAAAACATACAATGTGCGATGATAAACATAGATCTACTTGAGACCATGAAGGCGGAGCTCGAGAAGGTCGATTTAGCAGTAGAGATTACAGAGCCATGCACCATCTATAGAGTGCTCCCTTCAGCTCGCAATGAACACAACGAGGATTATGAACCTAAGATCATATCTATTGGCCCGTTACATGCCAAGAAAAAGGCATTTGAGCCAATGGAATCGGTAAAATGGAGGTACCTCCGAGACCTCCTCCGTCGTCGTCTAGATGATCAGCACATGCTAGAGAGGTATATCAACAAAGTCAAAGAGTTAGAGGGAGGAGCAAGGAAGAAATATGCTGAGGTAATTGGGCTCAACAGTGATGCCTTTGTTCATTTAATGGTAGTCGACGCTTGTTTCATCATTGAGTTGCTGATTAAATGGGAAGATGACTGGAATGCAGTTGTTGAAGAGAATTGGGACCCGTGGCTTCTGAATGTTGACCTCATTCTTCTTGAAAATCAGATCCCTTTCTTCATTGTCCAGTCCTTGTTTGAGCTATCAAACATCCAGGACCTCCCTGATCTCGAGAAGCTGGCCATTTCTTTTGTAACTATGGGCAAGTGTGAGAGCGTTCCAGCGACAGTGGAACCCAAAAAGGTTGATCATCTCCTCCATCTGTACCAGTTATCTTTGCTTCCAACTCCAACGAATAGGACTGCCCCCTCACGCGGACATATGGTGATGAACGCAATCAAGAAGATTTGGAGCGTGGCTTCAAGGTCTCTCTTTTTGGTTTATAATTTCGTGCCTATACTGTCGACTACCACTCAAGTGTTGGGAATGCTATGAACAACTCACAGATGATGAGAGATTAGAACCGCCTATCGGTATTCCAAGTGCAACCGAGCTAGAAGAGTCCGGTGTTCAGTTCAAGAGGAAGAAGACAGCATCGAGTATATTGGATGTTACCTTTAGAGATGGAGTGATGGAAATCCCCTCCTTGTATATAGATGACGACACAGCTCCTCAGTTCAGAAACCTCATAGCCTTTGAGCAGTGTTGTCCCACATCTCGAGATCACTTCACAAGCTATGCAATACTCCTAGATAATCTCATCAACACACCAAAGGATGTTGCTATACTTAAGAAATGTGGCATTATTGCGAGCACGCTTGGTCGAGATGAGGAAGTGGCCGACCTGTTCAATAGCCTTTGCAAAGGTGCATATTTACGCACATACTCTAAGATGCGCTATTTGGAACAGTTGTTCAAAAATGTGAAGCAGTATAGTGAGGTCGATCGCCACAAGTGGAGGGCAAGACTAGTACATGACTATTTCGGGACTCCATGGTCAACCATCTCCGTAATTGCTGCCATAATTCTCCTTATTCTCACCATGGTGCAGGCCATCTACGCAATCCTTGCCTATCACAAACCACCAAAGTAGTGGTAGATCTCTCAACTTTGGTTAACATCATAATAATAAATAAGGAGATGCTGGGGTGTGTTAATTAGTATGTGAACAAGAGCATTCAGCAAAGGATTGTCTCTTGTGGTGATATGTTCGATCACTTTTTTTGCCCAATGTTTGTAGAATATGCACATTAATTTGATTTACTTTATTTAAGTTTCACCTGTATAATTTCAGAATAGAAAGATTGTGACAACTACAACACCACCCAAAAGAACTATGGAAATTAGCAAGATAAATGTGCTTAGAATTACAACATGGAAATTAGCAAACATTTACGCATTGTCATTGTTGTTGAGTACAGCACAAATCAAGTAAATGTTAGCACTACACCTCAAATAACTAACTCCTTCATGTAGCATAGGGCTTGGCCTGAATTAACGATTTCTGAGTTATCCACTGAAATCCCCTGACTGAAATGATTCACTTCACTTTTATCTTGGAACAATCGAGCTCTGCTGTTCCGGCCCCATCTTTCCTCACCATGAGAATCATACAACAGTTCTTTCCTCTCAGTTTTATCTTCTTCTAATTCTCATTTCTACCCAACATAGTCGGTGTTTCCACTCGGAAGCAGCTAATTGCAATCTTTGCAATGCCATGATCACTCGGTAGCGGCTTATTGCCATCTGACGCAGTAATATGAAAGAAGCCAGTAAGCAATAAAAGTAAGGGGAAAAAAATATTACATTTTAATTAAATTTTCAAATCACTAGAAAGGTTGCAAGTTGCAAAACTAAGGGAATACTTATAAATATTAATAACTCCAAAAAATATCAAATAATCCTCAAGTTCATGAGAATTATTAATATTATTCATGTGCATTGTGTGGATTTCTCTGCTAGTATATATACAAGTGGGAAACCCGCACAATGAGCGGGAATAATAAAACCTAGAAGAATAAGGGTGTGTTTAGCTTTGCTTCTCATACATGCTTTTACCGGTTTTAAAGCAAACAAGGAATTTCTTAACAAAATTAGATGTTTGGTAATTACTTTAAAAAAAAAAGAGGTTTAGAAAAAGCAAAAACTAAACAGTTACTTTTTTGATGAGACAGAAAATCTGACTTCTCAACCACAGAAGCTTAAAAGTTTATCTTCTTATTTTCTTTTCTTATCTTCTCATGCTCCCACTTAATATGAAATCTAATCATATTTATCTATCTACTTCTCCTAATATAGGTTATGAATCTTATCTAAACTTTTTCTCTCACATGTTTATTTTTATCTCACTTTTCTCCAACAAGTTTCTTTAAAGATTTATATTATTTTTTGATAAGCACTTAAAAGTTTAAAATAACCAAACATCTTAATTATTCAAAAGTTTATTCTTATAAAGCCTTTTGGATAGGTTTTTTTTTTTTAAAAAAAGGACTTATTTGTAAGTAGACCTAATAGAAACACACCATAATTATTTTCATGGGCTGGGAGGTGCCATTGCTTGGCTACATTACAATTTTTTATGAAATAACAATTTAATTTTCTACGTAGGGTTGGTCATAGTAATGAATAAGCTACCTGAATCTGCATTTCAAATTATTTGAAATGTCAAATTTTAATTGATTTTGGTAACTTATAAATTAGAATTTGCAGAGTAAAATAATGTATACTTCTTTTTTAATTATATGACAAATGATTCCAGTAAGATATAGTTTGTATTAAGCAATACTAAGTTGCAAAAGTTGTCTAATTTAATTTATAGTTGCAGAAGTTGGCTAATTTAATTTACTTTCTAAGGTTGTAGCGTTAGTCAAGGCCTTAATTTTACCAGTTCAATTAGTCAGGTCGGCGTAACTCAGGTGAGAAATTTTCACGCTAGGAGTTTCTTAATTAGAAAACCACACATAGTATCCTTTATTAGTTAAATACCAACTGCATGAAATTTTGTCGAAAAGATTTACCCTTTTAATTTTCTAATTCGAATTTGTAAAACTAATTTAGCAAATTAATTTATTTCTAAATTTCTAATTAATGAGTCCAATTAAACTTTAGAAATAAATTAGTAGGAGATAGTATAACAATTAACTTGCAAGATTCAAGATAATTAATACTTAGAACAAATCAAAAAAAATTAGACAATTTACTTAACCAAATTTGTTGCAAGACGCAACAGTTAATTAACTAATGCATGTACGTACAATCTTGCAATAAGAGTTTATACTAATTTTTTAAATAAGACAAGATTTAAATAATATAAATTATCTTGTAAATAATTTCTCTTTTGTAATGAAAATGATTAAATAAGATAATTGTAATGAAATAATTGAAAAAAATTATAATGAAAAGGATAAGATTATGTAAAGATTTTCTAAGATTTTGTATTGGAAAACTTAACCTTGTAAGAATTAGAACAAATGAATTTTTCTTTGCAAGAACATGTAAGAGATAAAATTTTGTAAGATACAAATTTTCTTTTTAAAATTTATTGGAATTACTTTTAACAAGAATATAAATAATTTTCTTCTATTTGCAAGAACAATTCTCTAATTGGATATAATTCTAATACATGAAACGGATAAGTAACTATATTGCATGAGACAAGTATTGCATAAAAAAATTTAATTAAATTGTATGAAATAATTTTCTAAATTCAATTGAAAGAAATTATCGAGAAATAATACTCTTTCTTCTAGATTGTAGCGTATATTTAAAACATGCAACAATCAAATCATAAATCTTTTAATCAAATTAAATATGTATCCTAAACATGCAACTGATATAAAAGAATTAAAGGAAAAATAAATTTGCTGGCATGAAGTGACGTAGTCGTGTAGAAGCACTGTCCTAAAAAAAAGATGGTCGCTATCTTTCCCGGACCTTGAAGTGATATCCTCTCTTAACGGTGGTGATCTAGGCCTATGCTCAGACGAAAATTTGTTGTCCAGAATGAAAAAAAAAAAATTTGAAAGAATTTTGCTACGGAAGAAAAGAATTTTTGTAAGAAACTGTAATTTTTTGTGCTTAAAGAGAATGAAGATGGGCTCTCTTTTTATAGAAAGGCTCGCTGGCCCCTGGTCCAAGAACAATAATACTAGATTATGGAAGAATTGGTCTTTATATCACTCAACCTTTTTTGTTCTATCAAATATGCGACTAAAAATTAAGACTGAATGGTGCGAAACTCAAGTTTTCCCTCCACAATCCAATAAATTAACCCAACACAAGCACTCAAGGTAGAAAAATCACCAATATATGGCACCCACACCACACGAGACCTACTCTTTATTACATAACATGAGCAAAACATTTGTTGATAAATGTGTTTAGGATTACAGCATGGAAACTAGCAAACATTCACACATTGTCATCGTTGTTAAGTACAGCACAATCAAATAAATGTAGCACTCCACATCAATTAACTAACTCCTTTGTGGAACAAAGACATATTAAGCTTGGCCTGTATTAACAATTTCTGAGTCATTCACCGAATTTCGCTTACTGAAATGATTCACTTCACTTTTGTCATGGAACAATCGAGCTCAGTTGTTCCGGCCCATCTTTCCTCACTACGAGAATCAGACAACAGTTACTTTTCTCTGAAAGGGGGAAAAAAGAAAAGAAGGTTCAGCTTTATCTTCTCCTGATCCTCATTTTTATGAGGAATTTAGTTCTTTTCTGCGTGTCTATACTTTCAGAATATGACCGTGTTTGTGATTTATCTTATTTCTTCTGTCTTTTATAGAGAAAATCTGCAGGATCCTGTAAACATCATAGAAACGATGGCTTTGAGTTGGCAAAACCAGGCTTGTACTAACACTCTTCCTTTTCTGTAATGTGCAATGCAGTTTCTAGGATAGATTCATACCAGCTTTTCATCTCCTAATCTGTGTCTAATAGCTGTCAAACTCGCACATAATTCTTGCAGAATGGCGGGGAAGGCTGCTTCTTCGTTGATTGGCCGTCGTTACAAAGATTGATTGCTCTGATACTCTGTGATCTCTTTACAGAAAACAAAGGCTAAATAAATAGAAGGAGAGTTGTCAGCAATGTTTTTCAACATCGCTTGTGTGGACAAGAGTCTATGTAATTAGCTATCTATTTGTTATTGTCAACTACTAATTTAATCTAGAAATTTCACAGGATAACTTAGTGGTAACAGTAAGTAACGGTCCAACAAGCTTTTTTTCACCTTTTTAGAAAGTAAGATAATTAAAAAGAAACTCTTGCAGAAGAAGCACCAAAAAGCAAGAACAATATTTCTCAAAAAACACAAAAATACTAGATTATTTAAGTGAGAATAAAGCACTGTCAAAAGTGAAGTTTAAGTAAAGAATATACTTAATTTATAAAAACTCAAGTTGTTGACGAAGAAAAATCAATAAAACACATAATCAATAAAATGCACAATCCGCTGCTTCAAGCGAATCATTTTATTGGCGGTTCAATCCCTTGAGGCACGAAGATTTTCCATTTAGAGCCAATATCTAGTTTTAAAGCTTTTTTATGTCCGATTTATGAGAAACAGATCTAAAACAAATTGCAGAAAAACAAGAAAAAAAAAAAAAAAAAGTAAAAGCAAGAACATAATTTATCGCAAAAGATCAAAAGGAACGGATTATTGACACGTGATTAAAGTGAAAAAGGTTCAAATTCGTGGAATCAATGAAGGATGAAGAAAAAACAATGACATCGTGGTCTCAAAATGAAGGATTCTGCTTGATCTATATCAACTCCAATTATTGATGGAGAAAAATCAATCAGATCAGAGAGAGAGAGAGAGAGAGAGAGAGAGAGAGAGAGAGAGGTGGAAGCAGACTTCAGATCAAGGAAAAAAATTTCAGATCCAACGAACGCCAACAATCCGAGGCGTCGCTCGCAATGAGATCCCTTCAGGTACCAATAACTCTTTTGGATGATTATTATTTTTATTTTTTTTTTCTATTTTTTCCCCCAAGTAGAGATTATCTAAAACTTTCAAATATAAATATTCATATTTTTAATCAAAAATCTGGTGAGTTTCTTTATTGTGAATACATTGTCTCAAAAGCCTCAGTAAGTAAGGATTAGCACAATGATTATTATCTCTAATCTATAATTTGATGTGTTCTTGTCTTTATTTTCCCCTTTCCCTCTGAAGAACCCATTCATTTTTTAGTTTCAAGCGGCTCTCCATCGAATTCCCCCGTCCCATGAAAATTGAGTTTTTTTTCCTCTTTGCAAATTTAAATTTTCATAAAACGTATTTCATTTTCTCAAAACTAGTGTAGACAATATAAGAGGCAGAAGTCGAGAGAAAAAGTAATTAAAATTGATTCACTAGAAAACCGTAAGAAAACAGGAATGGAAAAAATTAATTAAAACAAAATAAACATGGACTCTAATTAAATAGATTATCTAAACTTTCTCTCTCACATGTTTATTTTTATCCCAGTTTTCTCCAACAAATTTCTTTAAAGATTTATATTTTTCTTTTATAAGCACTTAAAAGTTTAAAATAACTAGACATCTCAATTATACAAAAGTTTATTCTTATAAAGCCTTTTGTATAGGTCTTTATTAAAAAAGGACTTATTTGTAAGTAGAACTAATACCAAACAAACCGTAATTATTTTCATGGGCTGCGAGGTGCCATAGTCTGGTTACATTACATTTTTTTATAAAATAACAATTTATTTCCTTATAAAATAATATTTTAAATTTGATAATAAATGACGTAAGAAAGATGAGGGAGAAAAAGATAAAACAACAATGTTTTTTTTGGGGTGATTTTAGCATGGAATCAAGGAGATGCAGCCTTATATATCATTTCATAAGGATTACGAAATAAAGTTATTCAAAAAAAAAGATTATAAAAGAAAGATAAGAAGCCCAATGAAAAAAGGGAAAAAGAACTTGAGTTCAACTAAATTTCACAATTAGTTTTTAACTTGACCTAACCGAATTTTTTACAATATTAGGGAAGCATAGACATAAACTATATAAAATTCTAGAAAATTTAAAGTTTGAGTAGCTTTAAGATTTTTTATTTATGCAGAGCCTGAATAAAGACCTATACCTATTTGGGTAGATTGTATTTAGAATTTGATTAAAAAAATTTAGAATTTTTCTTTCAATTTGGTGGATTCCGATTTTACCCTTTGCAGGCTGACTTGTCGATGGATTATGGATGATAACAATTGAATTCTTCGATAATTGATTTATTCGCTTTTGTTTAAGTCAACCCAACTATTCTACCCAACCCAAAGGCCAACATATGGTTGCATTCTTTTTATTTTAGAGTTTTTTTAGTTGTAAGTAGTATAATTTGTACAAAGATTTATACCTTCTAAGTGTAATAAATATTTTGCAAGATTCACTTTTCAAGGGAATCAATTTTCTCGGTATTAAGAATCAAACATTGACAGAGAGAAATGACAGAACAACGAAACAAAAGTGTGATAAACGATGCAGAAGATGAATTGCTTAATATCATGAAGACAAAACTCGATCACTTAGATTTTGACAGAGAGGTTGACGAGCCATGGAGTGCTCCATTCAATTCGCGATGAACACATTGAGGACTATGATCTCAAGATTATCTCTATCGGTCCGTTACATGCGGGACAAAGAGCCTTGAGCCCATGGAATCACTTAAATGGCATGTTGTGCAACTAAAACTTCCGGTCTGACCTGTGGGCCTCCAGGCGACCGAGAGGAGTGCTGGCTCCCTCCTTCTTGGTACCATCTTGATAAGGGCATTCTATAAGACCCTCCTGAGGCCTTGCGGCCGGTTCCATACACCAGCGATGGAACGTCCTGGGTCGTGGTCCCGGGCATGTACGGGACCCACTGTAAACATAGTTCGTTGATACCCCCGCTGGTTTCCAATAACAATCTTGCTTTACTCGGATGTGGATATATGTGTGCTGGGACGCTAGTTCACATATCTATACATCAGGGTAAGATGAGTAATAATAATAATAAAGTGCCAAGATAATAACCTGCTCTTTAAGTTGTAAGTAGAAGTATGTGGAATGGGACGCATACTGAAACCTGCAACTTAGACGGCTATGAATCTGTGATATGCCTCGCCATATTTGCTTGTACTGGATTTTACTTCGGATTTCCGATTTTATGATTATTATTATATTTGCTGCTCATACCCTGCTTCACCACCTGTATTCCATTCCTTCAGTCTCATATTCTTGTCTTATCATACCACGAGTACTTCCTGCTTGATATCACTTGTTATATATCTACCTGCCTATACATGCTTGTGCTCACGATACGGTTTTCAAGGCATGATTATGATTCGGTTTTATCGATACACTTGTACTTCTCTCAGCACGCCATCTGGCATTTGTATCACCACTCGTCTGGGGAGTTTCATCTGACTCCCCTGGATCCTCATGTCCAGGTCATGGAGCTTGGAGCGTGTGGATTCTCCCAGTTGCTGATCAGAGTGGTGCAGCGGTAGCGTGGATCTCCAACAGACCGTCTGAAGCTCTATCCTTCCAGGGCCCCCCTGTGTGCCTCTCGAGTTTTCCTTTTGTAAACTCGTGAGTGCCTGTGTACTGTTCATACTTGTACATCTCTTTGTAATCTCGCAATTGCGCATATCAGTGATGTAATATTCATGTAATATTGGATCACCACTGGTGATAACTTTGTAATTGTACTCATATGTTGGAATGTATAATGCACCACTTGCTTCCGTACTCTGATTCTTGCCTGTACTGATGCTTAGCGTATATACGTGAGGGTATTTCTGACCTGCGTATATACGTTGCAGTAACGTCTCCCTACCGCCGGATCGGGGCGTTACAGACAGGCTACCGGTCGACCGGCCCGGTCGACCGCCAACGGTCAGAAATGTGACCGTTGGGCAAACCCGGTCGACCGCCGGTCGACCCAAACAAACAGAGAGCAGAGCTCTCAGACCCGGTCGACCGTGACGGTCGACCGTCCTTCTGTCTGCCAAACGTGCACAGGTTTGTGCACGTCGGTCGACCGACCCGGTCGACCGACTTCACCCAAGTCGACTAGGTCAGTTTTGTAGTCGACTGGTTGAAGCCTGGAACAGAAATCTAGGTCAGAAAAACAGTTTAAAAATATTTTGTAAAAATCTTTTAAGTCTTGTAAAAATACCCAAAAATGTTTTTATCATATTGCATTGATATATAAACATGTGATAAATATTTCTACTCAAATATCAAGCATATGAAACCATTTTTGTGTTGTATCATTTTTACCAAAAACCAAAACATGTATTTTTATCAAACTTGGGTTTTTCCAAAACATGAATAGGATAGTCAAAATAAGTTTGTCTAGCAAGTTTAAAGCATGTATGTATATCTAGAACATATCTAATATACATAAGAGTAAAATAAACTTGTTTTGATTTAATATTCATGAAAACCAAATCCAAAACATGAAACGTGTGTGTTTGTGCACTTGAGCATATCAACTATACTAAGCTTTACAATATGGATCTAAAACACACTAAACATTAGGATACCTAAGTCTTCTTGACGATCTTCATCTTCAAGTAGACCCGATCCAAAACTCCATCCATGGGCTAGGCAATATGTGATCTTGAAGTTTTGGTCCTGGAATCATCATGAAAAGTTTCTAAACTCCTTTGTCGAAGCTAATCACAAACTAATATCTTGCTAATGATCTGAAACTTAAAATCACAAGATTATTAGTAAACATAACTACATGAGTTAATCATCATCAAAACTAGAGTGGAAGGCCTTTGGCCAACAGAAATATGCTGAGGTAATTGGGCTCGACAGCGATGCCTTTGTTAAGCTAATGGTAGTCGACGCTTGTTTCATCATTGAGTTGCTGATTAAATGCGAATATGACCGGATTGCAGTTATTAAAGAGAATTGGAACCCGTGGCTTCTGAATGTTGACCTCATTCTTCTTGAAAATCAGATCCCTTTCTTCATTGTCCAGTCCTTGTTTGAGCTGTCAAACATCCAGGGCCTCCTGATCTCGAGAAGCTGGCCATTTCTTGTGTAACTATGGGCGCGTGTGAGAGCGTTCCAGCGACAGTGGATCCCGAAAATGTAGATCATCTCCTCCATCTGTACCAGTTATCCTTAATTCCAACTTCAACGATTAGGACTGCCCCCTCATGCGGACATATGGTGATGAACACAATCAAGAAGATTTGTAGCGTGGCTTCAAGATCTCTCTTTTGGCTTATAATTTCGTGCCTATTCTGTCGACTACCAGTCAAGTGTTGGGAATGCTGCCAACAACTCACAGATAAAGAGAGATTAGAACCACCAATCAACATTCCAAGTGCAACCGAGCTTGATGAGTCCGGTGTTAAGTTCAAGAGGAAAATGAAAGCATCAAGTTTATTGGATGTTAGCTTTAGAGATGGAGTGATGGAAATCCCCTGGTTGTATATAAATGACTGCACAGCTACTCGGTTCAGAAACCTCATAGCCTTTGAGCAGTGTTGTCCCACATCTCGAGATCACTTCACAAGCTATGCAATACTCCTAGATAATCTCATCAACACACCAAAGGATGTTGCTATACTTAAGAAACATGGCATTATTGAGAGCACGCTTGGTCGAGATGAGGAAGTGGCCGACCTGTTCAATAGCCTTCGCAAAGGTGCATATTTACGTACATACTCTAAGATCAAGTATTTGGATCAGTTCTTCAAGAATGTGAAGCAGTATAGTGAGGTCGATTGCCACAAGTGGAGGGCAAGACTAGCACACGACTATTTCGGGACTCCATGGTCAACCATCTCCGTAATTGCTGCCATAATTCTCCTTATTCTCACCATGGTGCAGGCCATCTACGCAATCCTTGCCTATCACAAACCACCAAAGTAGTGGTAGATCTCTCTACTTTGGTTAACATCATAATAAATAAGGAGATGCTGGGTGTGTTAATTAGTACGTGAACAAGAGTATTAAGCAAAGGATTGTCTCTTGTGGTGATATCTTGATCACTTTGTTTGCCCAGTGTTTGTAGAATATGCACATTAATTTGATTTACTTTATTTAAGTTTTCACCTGTATAATTTCAGAATATAAAGATTGTGACAACTACAACGCCAGCCAAAAGAACTATGGAAATTAGAAAGATAAATGTGTTTAGAATTACAGCATGGAAATTAGCAAACATTTACGCATTGTCATTGTTGTTGAGTACAGCACAAATCAAGTAAATGTTAGCGCTACACCTCAAATAACTAACTCCTTCATGTAACATAGAGCTTGGCCTGAATTAACGATTTTTGAGTTATTCACTGAAATCCCCTGACTGAAATGACACCTTTCCTCACTATGAGAATCATACAACAGTTCTTTCCTCTCAGTTTTATCTTCTAATTCTCATTTCTACCAAACATAGTTGGTGTTTCCACTCGGAAGCAGCTAATTGCCATCTTTGCAATCCCATGATGACTCGGCAACGGCTAATTGCCATCTGACGCAGTAATATGAAAGAAGCCAGTAAGCAATAAAAGTAAGGAAAAAAAATATTACATTTTAATTAAATTTTCAAATCACTAGAAAGGTTGCAAGTTGCAAAACTAAGGGAATACTTATAAATATTAATAACTCCAAAAAAATATCAAATAATCCTCAAGTTCATGAGAATTATTAATATTATTCATATGCATTGTGTGGATTTTTCTGCTAGTTTATATACAAGTGGGAAACCCGCACAATGAGCGGGAATAATAAAACCTAGAAGAATAAGGGTGTGTTTAGCTTTGCTTCTCATACATGCTTTTACCGGTTTTAAAGCAAACAAGGAATTTCTTAATAAAATTAGATGTTTAGTAATTACTTTAAAAAAAAAAAAGAGGTTTAGAAAAAGCAAAAACTAAACAGTTACTTTTTGATGAGACAGAAAATCTGACTTCTCAACCACAGAAGCTTAAAAGTTTATCTTCTTATTTTCTTTTCTTATCTTTTTATGCTCCCACGTAATAGGAAATCTAATTATATTTTTCTCTCTACTTCTCCTAATATAGGTTATGAATCTTATCCAAACTTTCTCTCTCACATGTTTATTTTTATCCCACTTTTCTCCAACAAATTTCTTTAAAAATTTATATTATTTTTTGATAAGCACTTAAAAGTTTAAAATAACCAAACATCTTAATTATTCAAAAGTTTATTCTTATAAAGCCTTCTGGATAGGTTTTTTTAAAAAAAAAAGACTTATTTGTAACTAGACCTAATAGAAACACACCATAATTATTTTCATGGGCTGGGAGGTGCCATAGCTTGGCTACATTACAATTTTTATGAAATAACAATTTAATTTTCTATATAGGGTTGGTCATAGTAATGAATAAGCTACCTGAATCTGCATTTCAAATTATTTGAAATGTCAAATTTTAATTGATTTTGGTAACTTATAAATTAGATTTTGCAGAATAAAATAATGTATACTTCTTCTTTAATTATGTGACAAATGATTCCAGTAAGATATAGTTTGTATTAAGCAATACTAAGTTGCAAAAGTTATCTAATTTAATTTATAGTTGCAGAAGTTGACTAATTTAATTTACTTTCTAAGGTTGTAGCGTTAGTCAAGACCTAATTTTACCAGTTCAATTAGTCAGGTCGGCGTAACTCAGGTGAGAAATTTTCGCGCTAGGCGTTTCTTAATTAGAAAACCACACATAGTATCCTTTATTAGTTAAATACCAACTGCATGAAATTTTGTGGAAAATATTTACCCTTTTAATTTTCTAATTCGAATTTGTAAAACTAATTTAGCAAATTAATTTATTTCTAAATTTCTAATTAATGAGTCCAATTAAACTTTAGAAATAAATTAGCAGGAGATAGTATAATAATTAACTTGCAAGATTCAAGATAATTAATACTTAGAACAAATCAAAAAAAAGTAGACAATTTATTTAACCAAATTTGTTGCAAGACGCAACAGTTAATTAACTAATGCATGTATGTACAATCTTGCAATAAGAGTTTATAATATTTTTTAAATAAGACGAGATTTAAATAATATAAATTATCTTGTAAATAATTTCTCTTTTGTAATGAAAATGATTAAATAAGATATTGTAATGAAATAATTGAAAAAATTGTAATGAAAAGGATAAGATTATGTAAAGATTTTCTAAGATTTCGTATTGTAAAATTTAACCTTGTAAGAATTAGAACAAATGAATTTTTCTTTGCAAGAACACGTAAGAGATAAAATTTTGTAAGATGCAAATTTTCCTTTTAAAATTTATTGGAATTACTTTTGGCAAGAATATAAATAATTTTCTTCTATTTGCAAGAACAATTCTCTAATTGGATATAATTCTAATACATGAAACGGATAAGTAACTATATTGTATGAGACAAGTATTGCATTAAAAAATTTAATTAAATTGTATGAAATAATTTTCTAAATTCAATTGCAAGAAATTACGAGAAATAATACTCTTTCTTCTAGATTGTAGGGTATATTTAAAACATGCAACAATCAAATCTTAAATCTTTTAATCAAATTAAATATGTATCCTAAACATGCAACTGATATAAAAGAATTAAAGGAAAAATAAATTTGCTGGCATGAAGTGACGTAGTCGTGCAGAAGCACTGTCCTAAAAAAAAGATGGTCGGTCTCTTGCCCGGACCTTGAAGTTATCCTCTCTTAGCGGTGGTGATCTAGGCCTATACTCAGATGAAAATTTGTTGTCCAGAATGAAAAAAAAATTTTGAAAGAATTTTGTTACGGAAGAGAAGAATTTTTGTAAGAAATTGTAATTTTTTGTGCTAAAAGAGAATGAAGATGGGCTTTCTTTTTATAGAAAGGCTCGCTTGGCCCCTGGCCCAAGTCCAATAATGCTAGATTATGGAAGAGTTGGTATTTATATCACTCAACCTCCTTTATTCTATCCAATATATGACTACAAATTAAGACTGAATGGTGAGAAACTCAAGTTTTCCTTCCACAGTCCAATAAATTAACCAAACACAAGCACTCAAGGCAGAACAATCACCAATATATGGCACCCACACGAGACCTACTCTTTATTACATAACAAGAGCAAAACATTTGTTGATAAATGTGTTTCGTATTACAACATGGAAACTAGCAAACATTCACGCATTGTCATCGTTGTTAAGTACAGCACAATCAAATCAATGTAGCACTCCACATCAAATAAGTAACTTCTTTGTGAAACACAGGCAGATTAAGCTTGGCCTGTATTAACAATTTCTGAGTCATTCACCGAATTTCGCTTACAGAAATGATTCACTTACTTTTGTCATGGAACAATCGAGCTCAGTTGTTCCGGCCCATCTTTCCTCACTATGAGAATCAGACAACAGTTACTTTTCTCTAAAAGGGGGAAAAAAGAAAAGTAGGTTCAGTTTTATCTTCTCCTGATCCTCATTTTTACGAGGAATTTAGTTTTTCTCCGTGTGTCTATACTTTCAGAATATGATCGTGATTGAGATTTATCTTATTTCTTCTGTCTTTTATAGAGAAAATCTATAGGATCCTGTAAACATCATAGAATTGATGGTTTTGAATTGGCAAAACCAGGCTTGTACTAGTACTCTTCCTTTTCTTTAATGTGCAATGCAGTCTCTAGGATAGATTCATACCAGCTTTTCATCTCCTAATCTGTGTCTGATGGCTGTCAAACTCGCACATAATTCTTGCAGAATGGCGGGAAGGCTGCTTCTTCTTCTTCGTTACAAAATAAAGGCTGAATAAATAAAGGAGAGTTGTCAGCAATGTTTGTCAACATTACTTGTGTGGACAAGGGTCTATGTAATTAGCTATCTATTTGTTATTGTCAACTACTAATTTACTCTAGAAATTTCACAGGTTCACTCAGTGGTAACAGAAAGTAATGGTCCAACAAGTTTTTTTCACTTTTTTAGAAAGCAAGATAATTAAAAGAAACTCTTGCAGAAGAAGCACCAAAAAGCAAGAACAACATTTCTCAGAAAACACAAAAATACTACATTATTTAAGTGAGAATAAAGCACTGCCAAAAGTGAAGTTTAAATAAAGAATATACTTAATCTATAAAAACTCAGTTGTTGATGAAGAAAAATCAATAAAACACATAATCAATAAAATGCACAATCCGCTGCTTCAACCGAATCATTTTATTGGCGGTTCAATCCCTTGAGGCACGAAGATTTTCCATTTAGAGCCAATATCTAATTTTAAAGCTTTTTTATGTCCGATTTATGAGAAACAGATCTAAAACAAATTGCAGAAAAACAAAAAAGAAAAAGTAAAAGTAAAAGCAAGAACATAATTTATCGCAAAAGATCAAAAGGAACAGATTATTGACACGTGATTAAAGTGAAAAAGGTTCAAATTCGTGAAATCAATGAAGGATGAAGTAAAAACAATCAGATCGTGGTCCCAAAATGAAGGATTGTGCTTGATCTATATCAACTCCAATTACTGATGGAGAAAAATCAATCAGATCAGAGAGGGAGAGCGAGAGAGGGGGAGAGGGAGAGAGAGGTGGAAAGAGACTTCAGATCAAGGAAAAAATTTCAGATCCAACGAGCGCCAGCAATCGGAGGCTTCGCGCGCAATTAGATCCCTTCAGGTAGGATGATTATTTTTTTATTATTTTCTATTTTTTTCCCCAAGAAGAGATTAACTAAAACTTTCAAATATAAATATTCATATTTTTAATCAAAAATCTGGTGAGTTTCTTTACTGTGAATACATTGTCTCAAAAGCCTCAGTAAGTAAGGATTAGCACAATGATTATTATCTCTAATCTATAATTTGATGTGTTCTTGTCTTTATTTTCCCCTTTTCCCTCTGAAGAACCCATTCATTTTTTTAGTTTCAAGCGGCTCTCCATCGAATTCCCGTCCCATGAAAATTGAGTTTTTTTTCCTCTTTGCAAATTTAAATTTTCATAAAACGTATTTCATTTTCTCAAAACGAGTGTAGACAATATAAGAGGGAGAAGTCGAGAGAAAAAGTAATTTAAAATTGATTCCCTAGAAAACCGTAAGAAAACAGGAATGGAAAAAATTAATTAAAACAAATAAACATGGACTCTAATTAAATCGATTATCTAAACTTTCTCTCTCACATGTTTATTTTTATCCCAGTTTTCTCCAACAAATTTCTTTAAAGATTTATATTTTTCTTTTATAAGCACTTAAAAGTTTAAAATAACCAGACATCTCAATTATACAAAAGTTTATTCTTATAAAGCCTTTTGTATAGGTCTTTATTAAAAAAGGACTTATTTGTAAGTAGAACTAATACCAAACAAACCCTAATTATTTTCATGGGCTGGGAGGTGCCATTACATTACATTTTTTTATAAAATAACAATTTATTTCCTTATAAAATAATATTTTAAATTTGATAATGAATGACGTAAGAAAAATGAGGGAGAAAAAGATAAAACAACCATGTTTTTTTTTTTTGGGTGAATTTAGCATGGAATCAAGGAGATTCAGCCTTAAATATCATTTCATTAGAATTACGAAATAAAGTTATTCAAAAGAAAGATTACGAAAAAAGAAAGATAACTGAAGCCCAATAAAAAAAAGGTGAAAAAAGAACTTGAGTTCAACTAAATTTCGCTATTAGTTTTTAACTTGACCTAACCGAATTTTTTTCAATATTAGGGAAGCATAGACATAAACTATATAAAATTCTAAAAATTTAAAGTTTGAGTAGCTTTAAGATTTTTATTTATGCAGAGCCTGAATAAAGACCTATACCTATTTGGGTAGATTGTATTTAGAATTTGATTTAAAAAAAATTAGAATTTTTCTTTCAATTTGGTGGATTCCGATTTTACCCTTTGCAGGCTGACTTGTGATGGATTATGGATGATAACAATTGAATGCTTCGATATTAATTGATTTATTTGCTTTTGTTTAAGTCAACCAACTATTCTACTACCCAGCCCAAAGACCAACATATGGTTGCCTTCTTTTTATTTATGAATTTTTTTTAATTGTAAGTAACATAATTTGTACAAAGATTTATACCTCCTTAAAGTGTAATAAATATTTTGCAGGATTCGCCTTTCAAGGGAATCAATTTCGTCGGTATTAAGAATCAAACATTGATAGAGAGAAATGACAGAACAACGAAACAAAAGTGTGATAAACGATGCAGAAGATGAATTGCTTAATACCATGAAGACAAAACTCGATCACTTAGATTTTGACAGAGAGGTTGACGAGCCATGGACAATCCATAGGGTGCTCCATTCAATTCGTAATGAACATATTGAGGACTATGATCCCAAGATTATCTCTATCGGTCCGTTGCATGCAGGGAAAAAGACACTTGAGCCCATGGAATACCTCAAATGGAGGTACCCCAAGACCTCCTCCATCGGTGTCGTCAGCATGATCGGGACATGCTAGAGAAGTACATCGACAAGGTAAGAGAATTAGAGGCACGAGCAAGGAAGAGATACGCTGAGGTAATTGACATTGACAGCGATGCCTTTGTTCAGATAATGATACTCGATGCTTGTTTCATCATTGAACAGCTGATCAGAAGGATGTATGGAGCCAAGAGGAGAGAGAGGATCCATGAAATTAAATGGTGTATGCCGCTTCTGAGGAATGACCTCTTGCTTCTTGAAAATCAGATCCCTTTCTTCATCGTCCAGTCATTGTTCGAGCTGTCAAACATCCAGGGCCTCCCTGATCACGTCGAGGCGCTGGCCATTTTTATGTGACCGGAGGCCAATCTACGAGCGTTCCAGCGACAGTGGATCCCAAAAAAGCCCATCATCTCCTCCATTTGTTCCAGTTATCCTTTCTTCCAACATCAACCAAAATGATAACGACTGCCCCTCGTGTGGACATATAGTGATGAGCACAATCAAGAAGATTGGGAGCTTGGCTTCAGGATCTCTCTTTTGGCTTTTATCTTCCTTCCTCTACGGTCGACTCCCGCTCAAGTGTCTGAAATGCCATCAACTTCTCACGGATGATGATGGATTAAGAACACCAAGAATGATTCCAAGTGCAACCGAGCTAGAAGAATCTGGTGTTGAGTTCAAGAGGAAGGAGGCAATGAGTTTATTGGATGTTACCTTCAGAGATGGAGTGATGGAAATCCCCTTCTTGTCTATAGGAGACAGCACAGCTCCTCGGTTCAGAAACCTCATAGCCTTCGAGGAGTGTTGTCCCACTTTTGGAAGTCACTTCACAAGCTATGCAGTACTCCTAGATAATCTCATCAACACACCCGAGGATGTTGCTGTTCTAAAGAAATATGGCGTTATTGAGAGCATGTTAAGTCGAGATGAGGAAGTGGCTGACCTGTTCAATAGCCTTTGCAAAGGTGCATATTCATACTATAAGACGCACTATTTGGCACCGTTGATCAAGGATGTGAATCAGTATTGTGAGGTTGATCGCCACAGGTGGAGAGCAAGACTAGTGCACGACTATTTCGGGACTCCATGGTCGACCATCTCTGTAATTGCTGCCATCTTTCTCCTTATTCTCACTGCGACGCAGAGCTTCTACGCAGTCCTTGCCTATCACAAACCGCCAAAGCAGCCGTAGATACATCTCTGTATTTTGGTGAACACCGTTACAAACAAGGTGTTGGATGTTGTTAATTAAATAGTTAATAGTATTCCTTATCTATTGTATGTGACAAGAGGATTAAGAAAAGAGTGGTCTCTGTTTTAAAATGCTTATGTTTGCCCAAGTTTGTAAGAAGCATTTTGATTCACTTACAGTCTCAGACTACATTTCATTCAAATATTGGAGAAGGGTGTCAATGCCATGTTTTCCTATTCTCTAATAATTTAATGTGACATTTTCTGTGTAATATCAGAATAAAAATATTTGGCATAACTATAAAGCCAGACAAAAAGAGCTATTGATGAGCATACCTGGTTGAAGGAGAGACCATAGGGGATGAAACTTTTCAGCAATAAAGCTTCTGCTGAATCCCTTGCCTTCCTTTCCAAACTTACAGCTCTTTCCTATCAACCTATGATTCTTGAATTAATGGAAATAATAAAAGGAACAGAGAGCTTTGGAGTTAGGTTCTATTCAGTGAAGGTGTAGCAAATAAAATCAATGGTGCAAGCGGATAAAGCTTTGGTGGTGACAAAACTACATGAAATATGAAACATAGAATGCATGTTTCTTATATTCACTAGGTCAGTCGTGAATCCCAGGGTTTTGAGTCTAATAGCAGATTTCAAATCCATTGCTCGAACAGAAGCAAATCAACAAACAGATATAAAATTATTACTATTTATCATCAAACTTCTTGCTCTTCTCGTTGGGTCTTTAACAACAACAAAATCCAGGATGCCATCATTGAATAACATTTGTAGAATTTAAGTTTCGAAGTTCTTTAACATGTGCATGAAAGGATGGATGATATGAGTTATACACTTGATTTTCAAGATATTTCATTTTTGTATACTAATACTTATTTTCTTATATATGTATGTTTCAAACTTCCAGTGGTATTTTCATACATACATATATATGATTTTAATTGTTCTTGTTTTACATTGACCATACATGTTTATAGCACAAATTGTTTTATATTAAGCTTGACTTTAATTCTAAATGTTAATTGGTATTTTTATAAGTTTATGCATGTGTTTTGTAATTACTTCAAAAAAAAATTTTACTTAAAAAAATTTCATGTTGATGTTTATCTATAAGATAATAATTAATTTTATCTACAAGTGATATCAACATTTGTTTTGTCAATTATAATTTGATTTCAATTGGTATCAAAATTTATTTTATTGACTACAAGTAATTTCAAATTTATTTTATTCTATGTCAAAAGAGTTTATTAAGAGTGTATCTCTTGTCTTTTTAAAAAGAATTTATTGTGTTTTTCACTTCCAAATCTATCTTGTTTTTCTCACACAAGCTTGAGCTTTTCATAACCAAATCTATCCTCTAGGATTCTTGTTTGTGTGAGTTATTTTTGTGATCAAGAGAAGTGATCACAAGTGTTCCACCATTTGTATTTGAGGAGGCGAACTTGCGGGTTCGTGTTGTAAAGAGTTCTTGAGGGAGCTCATTGTAGAGGTGCAGCCTCAGCAAGCTAGTGAGTTTGCATGTGTTGTTCTTGCGGGAACAAGTGAGGGACTTGCGGGTCCATGAGTTCTTGAGGGACCTCGTTGTAGGTGTTGCGACACCGAGTTATCTTACGGGATCATTATAGTTGAAATCCTTTATAGTGTTGAAGACGGAGATATAGAGTAAGTATGCTCGAACCTCGAAACAAATCTCTCGTGTTTGTGATTGCTTATCTCTCTCTCACTTGTGTTTATATATCTTACATGCTTTTATTGCTCATCTCTATATGCTTGATATATTTTGTGCTTAATTGTTTGCTCACACTTGTATTCAGTCAAGAGAGTCATAGTGACACATCAACTCTTAATCTAGAGGAATCTTGAGGAGATAGTCCAAAACTCTTCACCGAAATTCGGCTTCATTCTTGTGTTATACTTTGTGTGTTAGCCTAATAGTTTTAGTTTACATAAATAGTTTTTAATTCCGCATTGTGTTGCATTAGATTAGCTAGTCACCTATTCACCCCCCTCTAGGTGACCTACACATCCTTATCTGCTCCTTTTCTTTTTCGAAGATTTTTATCTTTGGAACCGATTGGTCTACCACGTTTCAGGTATGTCTTAGACTTATTAGTGACTTCATTTTTGGATTGTCCTTTTGGATTTCCATCCGAACAAAAGCATTTACCGCTGATATGTATGATTTAGTCACTCCTTTTGTATCAGTGAACGCATATGGCACTTGATTTGATATTTCTTGTAAATGCATAATCTTTTACACTCCTGACTAACATTATTTTATGTGAGGATTAAAATGCAATAAAGGTGGTTCACTTCATGTAATCTCCTTTTGCAGTTATTTTATTTCTCCCCCTAATACTGGAAAAATTGCCTCATTGAAATGTTTTTGCATTTGTCGGCAAATTGAACCGTGTAATGTTAATATCATGTATTTTGGTTCATGATATATTATATAGAGGATTCATAAGACTATATTGTTTTATTTGTGGACATTTGATAGGGAAATCATAATATATATGGACAATCAGATTTTGATGGAATGATATAATGTAATGATTGATGTAATGAATGGAGAGTACTCATGATATGCACTTGGTCTGTTGCGAATTAATACCGCAACATGTAAAATTGCATGACCCCATATAGAAATAAGAAGCTTTGTTCTTATTATTAATGGTTTAGTAATAAGCTGAAGGCGCTTAATCAGTGATTCATCAAAACCATGTTGTATATTGATTGTTCATCAAAAGTGCATATTTAAGTCATTTTCATGTTTATTTTTTATAAAGCACAATTATTTATTTGTTTTATTATTTAGTAATGTGCAAGCCTCGATAATTGAAAAGAGAAAAGAAAAGAACCCAAAAGAAGTCCACAAGTTAAAGAGAAGCCCAAAAATCCATCAAGCCCAAGTTAAATCAGAAATTATACTATCCTAAGTTAAAGATAAAGAAAAGAATTTAAGTTTAAAATTCAGATTTATAGATAACTTGTTTCCTAAGTTATCTAGCAAACAAGATTATTTTAAATTTCAGAATTCAAACGAGGATTCTAAGGATAGATCTTCAGATGAATAGACGATATGAAGCCACGTGCCAAAGCCCGTGCCTGGACCTCTCAAAAATGCTATGTTTTCCCATTTTTGCCACGGAAACGCCGCAATCTTGTAGCCTCCTGCGTGTCGATTTGGGTGGCGATATTTTACAGAGATTTTACTACTGGGATCTCCTATAAATACCCTGTAAAGCAACAGAGGAAAGACATCTCTAAAAATGTGATTTTCTTTAGATCATCTTTTCTTTCTGAATCTCCATTGTAATTTTTAGTTTTAGTTTAGCTCAGGTTTGTAAAGAAGGGAGGAGCTATTGTATTTTGATGGTGACAGCTCAATAAATAAGGCTCTTTTGTTTTTCTTTCAACTTTCTTTTCATTGATATTTATTTGCTTCTTTTATATGCTTTCTTAATTTGGTCTTAAAGCATGAGTAGCAAGATCTTTTCTCATAGCTTACTAAAACATCACCACCATTACATCTAGTATCTAGTAGATAACCAAATTAAATCGTATGCATGCCTGCTCCAATCCTTATTCTTGAAGACACATTAGGATAACCAACTAGGTCAAATATTTATTAATACCTTTTAACTGTTTTTCTTAACCTATGCTTGATGAAGATCTTGATATTTTAATGTTAAACTTTAATCAGTGTTATTTCAAATAGGATTAAGATTTGCTAAGTACTTTCTAATGATTTTTTCTTACTTTATATTGATTGACAATCTAGATATTGTAACGTTAAAACTTAATTGGCGTTATTTTAAATCATAACCTAGTTTCTATCTTATGTATCTTACTTGATTTTGTGGTAGAATATCATGTTTAGGGTTTTAAGTGAAGTCATTATTTATTGGGCATTAGCATCTTATGTTGGTTGATTATTAGTAAGCTGTGAACCTTTCTTTTAGATTAATTCTTTATCCACATATAATCTATCCATTCTTTTCAAAGTTCTTTAAATAGAGAAGATAATAAGAAGACAATAGTATCAAAAAGCTTCCCTCGTATCTCTCCATGAGGTTCGAACCCGCTTTAGCCTTTGCTAATGTGGATATATTGTGGAAGACAGAGACATGCATCCATCCAGATAACATCCTTCTAACTCTTAACTATATCTCTATTTTTCCCGCAATAAAATTTTGGCGTCGTTGCCGGGAAGAGAACGGTACAGTTTGTTTTCTAACTAATTTTTTTTCTATTTATGTGTGCAGGAATAGGTCTCAAGAAACTGAAGGGTGCAGAGCAGTGCTTGCGTACTTGTGTCTCTACTCAAGAAAGCAGAGCACAGGCGACAGCCACAAAGCCGCGCAAACGCGGCCCTTACTGTGTTTTCGCGGCAAAGTGGTGACCCACCTGCTGAGTCTTCTGCAGGCAGTGTTTTAAATATCGGATATCAACGATATACCAGTCGGCAAAATTATGTACCGGATACCAGATACCGGGTGATATATCGCGATATGGTACTAAATACCGGTTGAATATCAATAGTAAATACATATAAGACATAATTAAAAGAAATAAGTTATTATCCAAATATCATATAAAAACATCATTGAAATACTATAATGAACATAGAATAAAGTAAAACAATCTCTCAAGTAAAAAATAATAATTATTATCCAAATAAGTAACTATAAGGGCCGATATATCGGATATTTCATCTCGGATATCGGCCGATATATCGGCCACTGGCGATATATCGGCCAATATCGGTCCAAAACAATATCCGGTAAATTTTTACACTTATCATATCGTTTTGGATAAAATACCGGTATCTCGGCCGATATAACGGTTTATCGGCCGATATTTAAAATGATGTCTGCAGGTGCTTCTGAACAGTAATTTTCTGTCTCTTCTATTTTCTGTTTTCTTTAAAATCTGTAATAGCACACTGTTTCTAAATAACAACATTAATCTATTGATTGAAATTTAAAAAATAGATAGACTTGCATTTAGGCATATGTCTATTTCTTTTAAAATCTCAGTTATTGCTGAAGAGAGTTGGAGATGAGGTAAGTCTGCATAGCATCTAGATTAGGAAACACTTGTGGTGATTTATTTGCTTTGAGTAATCCCTATCTATTTCTTGCACACTTTTGCACTAAATTGACTTAAGGGCAAATTCTTAAACAAGATAAGATGGAAAAATCATTACCCTCCCTTAGCCCACAAACCATCTTCGCGCTCATTAATCCAATCCTAATTTAAAATTGAGTAGACGTCGGTCATAGGGATATCTCGGACTCAGGAGATTGATCTAAGGAGGAAGTTGTTAGAATTTAACTCTTGTCACATCGATGGCTAAGATAGAAGATTGAGAGGCGAAAACTCGAAGGTTGGTGGTTTGGATTAATTAGGCCTGTCTTGACGGATACCTCCCACCAATCTTGCCACCTACCTGGCCGATTAACTTGTGATTAGAGTCTGCAATGTACCTCTGGTAGACATTCTAACAAGTTCGAAGTCGTCTAGGTCCAAGCTATATCCTAACTTAGTTTAGAATATTTTTGTGTTTTATTTGTTTGTGTGTTCAATTCTTGAGTGATATGGATTCTAACCATAATTTTTTGAGTTTTAATAATAATTCATATTTTACTCAAACCTCTTTCAATCCAAAAAACATCAAACCGGCATGGACTAACTTTCACCAACAAAATTTTAACCAACCAAGTATGCCGGGTTGGTTTCATCCTAATCAACACATGCCCCAATCCCTTTATTATAATCAAAATAATTATCTCTCCTCTTCACCGAGTCGATGGGGATACAATGCCCCCAAATTACATTGTCAACCACCTTTCCAACAATCATCGTCATATACTTATTTTCCCAAGCAACCAACAAAAAAATCAGTAGACCGGGAACATAAGATGGAAATCTTAGAAGAGCTCGAGCGACGACTTAAAAATAGAAAATGCATGAGCCTATCGAAATTTTCAAATTCAAGATCCTTACTATACCTTCTAAGTCCAACCACAGCAAGAAGAACCTACGTACTTAGATGAAAGTATGAAAACCTAATTCAAGTCGAAAATTATGTTACGCAGATATCAATAAGCTAGAAGCATAAATGAATCGTTTGATCAAAGAGAGGGAGGAGGAAACTCTACCAAGACATTTTCAACCATTCGCGATTCCCCTAGCCATATTGACAGGGACGAAGAATCATGGTGTCTTAAAGACTTTGACCAAGATTCAACCTCATCACACCAATTTGAACTTAACCAAGTACAACCATTGGACCATTTAGCAAGTTTTAACTTCAATGAGATTGAACTTGATTGTGAATGTGAACTGGATCCCTAACTTTATAATTTAGTTCCAAACTTTAAATCTATGTTGACTTCAGTGTCCTTACCCAATTTGGACTCAATTCCCGAGCCAACATTAACTCCCTACCCATATATTTTAGAATTGAATCACCTATTGTAGATGGTCACATTCCATATATGATGGATGATGAATGTGAACTTAAGTTCTTTGGTTTGGAGCCCGCTATTGAATTAGATCCGACTCTCGAACCTAAACTGATTTTTCAAGAGTTAGTATTGTTTCGAGAGGATTTGAATACACATACACCTCCCAAGAAGCAAGTTGAATCATATTATGAGGATGAATGTGATAAAGATGAACTTTTATTTCAAGCAAAATTTGAGGATGAATTTAATAAATTTTGTAAGGAGAGTTTTTTTAATCAGGTTGAGCCCAAACTGATCTCTCCAGTCAGTATTGGTTCCCAAACCTAATATTTTTGAGCCCAAATCAATCACTTCAACAAATCTCCTTCTATCGTTAGACCGAGGTGTAGACACTTATGACTGTGAGATAGTTTTTCAAACTTGGTCATATAATGGAGATAGTTTTTATGTTAGATTTTCCATGATCCTATTCATATTAGGGGTTGTAACACTGTACATAAGAAAGAGGTCAATAAAAGCGTGATCCTTAATTATCCACGTTATATAAATTGGGTAGCAACGCTTGGGCTAATCCAACCACTACCAGAACCACCACCTTGAGGTAACATCCGGCCTTTCCTTTCGTCTTTTTCATAAATACATGCATTCATTCATACATTGAGGATAATGCATGAGATAGGTGTGGGGGAGGGTTTACTAACATGCTAACATAGGTAGATGCCAACAAAATTTTTCTTTGTTTTAAAAACTTTTTGAAAAAGAAAACAATACTTTGATTTATTTTTTAAAGTAATTAAGTTAATTTTAAGGAATAGAAAAATTATAATTAGGATTTCTTAATACTTGGTCAAAATAAAAATTTTTTGTTTGATTTATAGGTTTAAAAGAAAAATTGAAAAAGTAATTTAGTCCTGATTTTTACTTTGATGAAATATGCATATTTTATACACTTACACACTTAGAATTTAAAACAAAGACTCTTGTGTGTTAGAAAAAAAAATCTAATTATTAATTAGCTAGGTGCTTTGACCTAAAAAAGCTTGGTATTTACGCGAAAGGTAAATAGATAAGTTTGAAAAAAAAGAGAAAAATATATAAATATAATATATATATTAACACATCTAATAATCAATTAGTTAGGTATTAGGGCCTCAAAAAGTTTTGATACTTACATAAAAGAAATTAGATGAGTTATACATATTTAAAAAAAAAAGAAAAAAAAAGAAGTACTTAAAGGGTAATGAAGTGATAATACTTCGAACTTCTGTACAAAGAAAAAAAAAGAGTTATATATATGTTAATATACAAGGCATAACAGTTGAAGTTGAAGAATCCTGAGTCAAAAAAAATTCACAATCACAAAGGTGCACATGACTTAGAGTAAAATAATAGACTAAGTGAGAAAATTCAGTTTTAATCCTAATCTAAATTGATAATAAATATTTGCATCAAGGCTAAGTATAGGAATGAATAATTTTGTGATCCGAAAACTTATAGATTACTTGATTCTTACAAAAAAACTCACAAATATTTCTTCTCTTTCAAAATGAATTTTGAAAATACTAACATTTTGTTTTTTTTCTTTATGGATTTTGTGGGTGTAATTCACTGAAAACCCTTACGAGACAAAACTCGTCCTCTAGGGGTAACCTAGAGGTTTAACGGCTTGTTGCACGCGCTAAGTGCAATCGTCATTCCTACGAAAGTGAGTTAGGTTAGATTAGTTTGGCTTAGAGTTTTCTTTTTTGTTTCATTCGAGGACGAGTAAAAGTTAAATGTGGGGGTGTGATTGTTCATCAAAAGTGCATATTTTTAGTCACATTTTCATGTTTATTTTTTATAAAGCAATGCTATTTAATCGTATTATTGTTTAGTAATGTGCATGCCTCGATAATTATAAAGAGAAAAGAAAAAACCCAAAGAAGCCTACAAGTTAAAAAGAAGCCAAAAACCCATCAAGTCCAAGTTAAATCAGAAATAATCCTATCCTAAGTCAAAGATAAAGGAGAGAATTCAAGTTTAAAATTTGGATTTATAGATAACTTGCTTCCTAAGTTATCTAGAAAACAAGGTTATTTTAAATTTCAGGATTCAAACGAGGATTCTAATTGATCTTCAGATGAATGGACGAGATGAAGCTACGCGTCAAAGCGCGTGCCCGAGCCCCTCAAAAATGCCAGTTTTCCCCTTTTTACTGCAGAAACGCCACAATCTTGTAGCCTCCTGCGTGTTAGTTTGGGCGCTGGTATTCTACAGGGATTTTACTACTGAGATCTCCTATAAATACCCCTGTAAAGCAACAGAGGAAAGGCATCTCTGAAAATCAAGTTTAGGGTTTTCTTTAAATCATCTTTTCTTTTCGAATCTCCATTGTAATTTCTAGTTTTAGTTTAGTTTAAGTTAGTAAAGAAGGAAGGAGTTATTGTATTTTGATGGTGATAACTCAATAAACAAGGTTTTTTTTTTGTTCTTCTTTTCAATTTTCTTTTCATTAATATTTATTTGCGTCCATTATGTGCTTTCTTTTATATGCTTTCTTAATTTAGTCTTCAAGCATGAGTAGCTAGATCTTTTCTCATAGCTTGTTAAAACATCACCACCATTACATCTAGATCTAGTAGATAACCAGATTAGATCGTATGCATGCCTACTCAATCACTGTTCCTGAAGACACATTAGGATAAGCAACTAGATCAAATATTTGCTAATATTTTTTAACTATTTTTCTTAATCTATACTTGATGAATATCTTGATATTTGAATGTTAAACTTTAATCAGTGTTATTTCAAATAGGGTTAAGGTTTGCTAAGTACTTCTAATAATTTTTCTTACTCTATATTTGATTGACAATCTTGATATTGTAACGTTAAAACTTGGTTAGTGTTATTTCAAATCATAACCTAGTTTCTTTCTTATGTATCTTGCTTGATTTTATGGTAGAATATCATGTTTAGGGTTTTAAGTAAAGTCATCATTTATTGGGCATTAGCATGTTGTGCTAGTTGATTATTAGTAAGCTGTGAACCTTTCTTTTAGATTAATTCTTTATCCACATACAATCCATCCCTTCTTTTTCAAGTTCTTTAACTAGAGAAGATAATAAGAAGACAATAGTATCGAAAAGCTTCCATCGCATCTTTCCCTGAGGTTCGACCAACTTTTGCCCTTACTACCGCAGATATATTGTGGAAGACGGAGACACACATTGTAATATCCCTATTTTTAAAGTACGGTATTTGGATAAAATATACTGGTATTTTAATATGTACATGTATTTATTTTCATGTGATATAATATTACTGGTTGTTAGTAATATCTATGTTGTTACTGATATTTATTATTATTAGATTGGTCATGTAATGTATTGGTATTATTAATGTTATTATTTTGGTTAAGTAATGTTACTACTAATGTTGGACTATTATTTTGTAGTGGTGTATTCCCTTCCCTTGATTTCCATTCATGTCCTACTCTTTGATTCTAGCCCATACCCATTGGTGATTCCATACCCGTTTCTATTTTCTAAATCCAATACCCAACATTAACCTATTGGATCCTATGCCATTACCCTATTTCACAATTAGACCCGAAACCCATTTAATCTCAACAACCAAATCCCAATCCCTAAATAATCTCTTATCTGATACAAATCCTAACACCAAATCCAAATCCCAACCGAATCCCCTCCAAAATCTCCTCTCCATAACCAAACACTAATCCCTCTCCCTCTCCTGCAAATCCAGCGAGCCCTCCATGGCCGCCCAAGCCCGGAGCTATGGTGGATTTCCCATGGCTCATCCTCTTCTCCTTTCTCCTGGCCGAGCCCCTCCTCAGCATGCAGGCCGAGCCTTTGGCTGCGCCTCCTCCAACAGCACCCCTGGGCCTGGCGCAGCAGCAGATCCGCGCCTCCTCCCCTGCAGTCCAGGCGCCCCTTCCATCCCCGGATCCTCCACAGAAACAGCAGCAAGGGCAACGACATGGCGGCAGCAGGACGACAGATCCAGCAGATCTGCGCAACAGCCCGGATCTACGCAGCAGTCCTCCCTTTCAGCAGCGAGCAGCGAGCTCTCCTCCTGGCTGCAGCGTCTCCTCCCACATCCAGCAGATTTGCACACGGCACCCGAGCAGCATCCCTTGCAGACCCAGCTCGGATCTCCCCTGCAGACCACACGCGACAGCGCCTCCTCGACAGCAACACGGCACCAGTCCAGACCGCAGATTCAGATCCAGCGCAGTTCAGGCGAGCAGCAGTTCGAGACCCTTCCGGCGAGCGCGAGATCTCCAGCTTGCTGCCAAGCCTTCTCCAGTACCCTGGCCACCCTCCCATGCAGTCCGACAGCGAATAACAGCATCACAGCGATGTAGGCTGTCCAAAAGTTATTAGAGGACAAGCCATGAAAAGCAAAGTTTCAAGCTCTAGACGCGAGGGACTATCACTTGCGTCTCAGCGTCAAGACGCGAGGGACTATCACTTGCGTCTCAGCGTCAAGGCGCGTTGGCACTATTGCCCGCGTCTCAGCATCAAGGCGCGTTGGCCCGCGTCTCAGCGTCAAGGCGCGTTGGCACTATTGCCCGCGTCTCAGCATCAAGGCGCGTTGGCCCGCGTCTCAGCGTCAGGGCGCGTTGGTACTATCGCCCGCGTCTCAGCATCAAGGCACGTTGGCCCGCGTCTCAGTGTCAAGGCGCATTGGCCCGCGTCTCAGCATCAAGGCGCGTTGGCTCAACACCCGCGTCTCAGCAGTTGTAACCACCCGGATTACGGGGCCAGTCACCGCACAAGTAGCGGGAAGTGGCCCCTCCTCGTGGAGCACTTTTAGGGGGCACGATCACCCCCTAAACCTCTATAAATAGCCCCGTCGCTATGAAGAGGGAGAGAACTTTTTGGGCGATCAGCATCAAGGTCAAACTTCTGGCAATCGGCAACAAGAGGGCGACACAGAGAGAAAAGAAGCAGGTCAACTCTTCAGCAAGTTCGCTGCGTACAAGCTAGCTTTCGCCTACCTTCTCTTCGAGAGTTTTGGTAGACAGAGCTGAGTTACTCCTTCTACCGGCCAAAGAGGAGATCCCAGAAGGACGGTCATCTGGTCAACGGAGAACAAGATTCACTCTCCACCGCCACACGAAGAACCCAGCATTAAACAAAGGGAGAATTCAAGATTCAATATTCTCCCTCCCTTGTAACCGGAAGGAACAGTTTTTTGTTGTAATCCTTTTCATTTGATTCAAGGAAAACTTTTACCGCAAATTCTCGTCTCTCTCCTTTCCCGGGTCATACAAGAGATGGCGACTCCGCTGGGGAATACGTTTGTCACTGACGAACAAGCCGTGGCGCAAGATGATCTCCTCCGTAGGGGAAAATGGTCGAGACACTTGTTGTGGAGTTCGACCAGGCGAAGTATGAAGAGTTTTCTCTTCTGGTTCCAAGAGCCCAAAGACCCGCGTCTGCCGCAGGGTCTCGGCGGGGAATGGCCCCGAAGCCCGACCTGAAGCTCTCTTGGGCGCCGCTGCTGCTGCCCACTGTGCCCAGCAAAGTTCACGCGTCAGCGCCTCTCAGAAGGCCCGCGTGATCCCAAGCACAGTTGCTATTGCGACCAACTCCGGTGCACAGAAAACCCGCGTCAACGTCTCTCAGGAGACCCGCGTGGTTAAACTCCCTGATGTTCAACATCAGGATGTTGTTGGTTTCTCTCCACCTCCTCGACGCAATCGAAACGCTGAGCGTCGACAGAGGAGACGCGCGCGTCAGCCGCAAGTTGGAACCGTTGGTTGTCCAACTGAGGCTGGACGCGACGTACAGTCTCGCGCCTTGCCCGCGTCACGTCCAGTACGTGAAATCCGCGTTTGGCGGCCCAAGCGCGTAACTCCTCAAGTTGAGTCCTCTGAAGACCAGCTTACCAAACGTCAAAGCGAAGCTTCTGCGTCTCGTCAAACGCAAGAAGCACACGCCCAGAGACGAGGCGCCCTGCAGCCCACTCTCTCTCACGCGTCTCAGCCCGGACGCACCAGGCAGCAACGCGATACTCGCGTCTCATCTCAACAGAGACGCCAGACGCGCGTTCCACAGTCACAACGCGGAAACCGCGTCCCTGAAGTCTGCGTCCATTCTGCACAGCACATGGATGCCTCCCGTCTTCGACGCTGTGAGGCTAGTCTCTTTGATCCCTCTTCCATGGATTTGAGGGATTATCTGACAAAGAAAAGAAGTGCCCACCAGGTCACTTCATCTTGCTGCTGCCAACGGCTCATCTCCATGCTTGCGGAGTGCCGTTGCGGGTCGAGTGTGCACCAGCAGTCTTTAGTTAGACAGCTGACCTCGATTCCCCCGTGAGCCAAAAGAAGGCGCTCCCATAGAAGGAGAGTCTTCTCTGACATTGAATACCCGGAGCTTACTGCGAACATGACAAGCAGGAGCAAGGGGAAACAACTTGCAGTCAGCTCAGACGAGTCCGAGTCTGACTCTGAACCGGAAGGGGTGTATCGACACACTCGCACCCGGACGGGGGCCATTCCCCCAATTGACTATAATGCCTTAGCCCACGGCGTTAGAGTGAATGATTCCCACTCCGCCGTAGTGGAATCAGGGGCTTCGAACTCTTCCGTCGAGAAGGAGACCTCTGCCTACATGACAGGCACTCCTGAGGAGACGGCAAGACGTATATAGCAGTCCAGAAAGCACAAATGGACATGATTATTTCTCAGCAGGCGTCGATTGACTCCCTCAAGCAGGCGATTGCACAACTACTTGAAGACAGGAGGAAATCTCCTCCTAGGAGGTCAAAGGGCAAAGGGAGAAAGGGAGAGAACTCATCTTCCGAACCTTCTGAGGAGACGCGGCGATCTACGTCCGGCTCGTCCAAGTCCTCGTCGCAAGCGAAGGGCGACCGAGACCCAGGGAAGGCTCATGCTAAAAGGATGAGTCAATTGGAGGAACGCCTCAATGCCCTTGCCAGTCGCAAAGACCTCCAAGAAGCTGGAGTGGTCCGCCCTATCCAGCTGAGTGGGATCTAGTCCCGTACCCTCCTAAGTTCAAGGCTCCAACCCTCCAAGCCTTCGATGGGAAGGGGTCCCCTAATCAGCACATCTACTACTTCAAATCCCAAACCGGGAATGTAGTAGATAATGACGCATCCTGGCGCGACTATTCATCGGCACCCTGAAAGGGTTGGCCTTTGAGTGGTTCATGAAACTCCCGGAAGGTTCTATCAAGAACTGGGACGACTTGGAGAAGCTGTTCTTAACACGCTTCTTTGAAGATGACTCCGAGGTCACAATGCCCACCCTATTAGCTACGAGACAGCGAAAGGGAGAGTCTGTCAAATCTTTCGTGGAAAGATTTCGGAACGTGGCACTCCGGTGTCCAAGCGGTATGACCCAGGCCACCCTGGTGGAAACATGCCGCCACAACCTCCAAACCTCACTCCTTGCTCAAATAGGAGTTGCTAAAAGCCGCACCTGGAAACAATTAGTCCAACAAGGTGAACAGGCTGAGGAGATTGTTGCCCGCGTCAGGGCAGAAGAAGGCAAGCCTAGGCCGGAAAGGTCAACTAGGCGAGCGCCAGACACCTCCCTCCAGACGAAGCGGAAGGATAATTTGGCGACGGAGACCAAATCTCCTACCAAACCTCAACCAGCCAAGGCGAGTGGCTCTTCAAGCCAACCCCGCGCCAACAAGCAGTATTCCTTCAAGGAGGAACATGTCGATTCGCTCTTCAAGCTACTCAACAAGAGCAACTGACTGAAGCTCCCTGAAATTAGGCGCCCGGAGGAAGTCGGCAAGACCGACAATCCCAACTACTGCATGCATGTACCACAGGATGTTGGGACATCCTACCAAAAGCTGCTACGTCTTCAAGGACATCCTTCAGGCTCTGATTGACGCGGAGGTGCTAAAGCTCTGACCAGAGCAGAAGAAGGTCACGGCTAACGTGACGTCAGTTCTTCAGTTCGGGAGACACCTCCAACGCTTGTGGGGGTAACTCCTATTCCAAGGGGAGAATTAAGAGTGGTCAACACAGACCCTCACCAGCAGCAGGAGAAGGGCTTGGTACCCGTCCCTACGCCTTAAGGGGAAATCATGTGGGTCCACCCTGACCTAGTGGACGACCAGCAGTGGACTACCGTAACCAACAGGAAGTCCAAAGGCAAGGCAAAAGCTTCGTCCTGCCATGTGGTATGTGCCTCCTCCCGAGAAGCAGAGGATGATGTTCCCTCACTGACTGATTCAGAAGAAGAAATAATAGTCTTGGCCGCAGAGCCCAACCAACCAATGACGGGGACTCGTTCAGGACAGCCCTACTTGAAGCAGTACGGCGAAGTGGCGGCAAACCCTCCACAACCGGCTGCAGAGCCAACTAGGCCCTCCACGAAGCACCAGTGGAGAAACAAAAAGAGACTCGATTCTCTCGAGCTCTTCAAAAGGGTATAGCGGAAGGATCCACAACGCCTTACCGCTTTGATGTCTTGGCTCAATTGGCCAACATCCCGGCGCGGATCACCCTGTATGAGCTTCTAAGACTATCAAAGTCGACCAGGGAGGCTCTACAAGAAGCGCTGGCAAACGCTGAGGTCTTTATGACCCAGGTGCCAAAGAAGGAAGATGTAGAGAATTGTCTCCACACCTCCCAGAATGCTCCCTGCATTACCTTCACGGCAGATGATATGCAGGTGAAAGGGAAAGCATGATCGACCCCTGTACTTCACAGGTTTATATCGGATCATCTGAGGTGAACCGCATTCAGGTAGATCCACGGTCCGCATTGAGCATCATGCCTCGCCGAGTCATGCAACACCTCGGCATCCCTACCCACCGTCTGAGCCCTACACAGACGACCATCTACGGGTTCAATGCCAACGGCACCCGTCCGATGGGGAAGATCAAGCTCAAGTGCCAGATTGGGAGCCTCAAGTCGGAGGTGACATGCTACGTCATCGATGCCCGACACTTCCTACAATCTGCTACTGGGACGACCATGGATTCACCGCAACTCCATCGTTCCCTCCACTCTTCACCAAGTCATGAAATACATTGACGCGAGTGGGAAGGTGCAAACGTTGGTTGCCGAAAGGTATCCGTTTAAGGGGGTCGAAAATTATTTCACGGACTCCCTCCTATATCAGGATCCGGTGGATGAAACCCCGCAACTGGAGGTGCCAGACTCTGGTAATGAGGCTGACACTGAGCCCGAGCAAGAAGAGTGCCTGTGGAAGTTGGAACCACTTGTAAAGAGCACTAATAAGCTCGATGTTGATAATACCACCGACGATGCAGGCGGCTGGTATATTAATGAGAATTTAGACTTTGAGTATTTTCTGCGTGTGCATCCGATTCAATACCGTCGGATACTAGTACCGACGTAGACAATGACATCTGGTCGGCAATGGATGCTTTGACATCATTGCATGTACCAAAAAATCATCTTTCGGGACATACCAGGATAATGGAGATGCGCAGGAATCTATATCATGGTTCCGACAAGACGAAAAGGCCAAAAACCAATCCTTTTGGACGAATGACGACTGAACCAACTCCCCGCGAAGAATCGGAAAGCGAGGAGGAATCCCCTCAGCTCGACCATTATGAATCGAAAGCGCTCAGAATGATGAAGCAAATGGGGTACGATCTAACCAACAGACCCGGTTGAACTTCGCAAAGGAAGGAGAACACTACTTCGATCCTTTGTGCCAAAAGGGAAGGCCCCCGATTATTATCATCGGACGCGCCGGGGGTTGGGCTATGTATCGACTCGGTCCCATCAGCCTCCGATTCTCAAGAATCGTCGAGCAACGATTACTCTTCAGACACATCATCTTGGGAGTCAGATGTCAGTGTCGGCAACATCTTCAAGGAACTTTCAGTGAACATGGTTTCGATAAGCCACCTGGAAGATGGAAATGAAGAAATGATCCAATCTGATACAGATCCATGGATCAAACATTTAAATGCTCTTTGGGATACCCGCTTTGAACAGCGTGAGCCACCCACAGAAGACAAGGTGTTCAGATCAAACCTAGGAGATGAGGCCAACCCCAAGCTCATCTTCATAAGTGACGGCCTGTCACCATCGGAGAAGAAGGATCTAATATCTCTTGTACAAGAGTATATAGACGTCTTCGCCTGGAATTATGAGGACATGCCAGGACTTGATCCTCAAGTGGCCATGCACCGCCTCAACATCAATCCGGACGTAAAGCCTGTCAAACAACAGCAGCGACGGTTTCGCCCAGAAATAATGGAGGCAATTCAATCAGAAGTCAGAAAACTTATTGATTCTGGCTTCATCAGGGAAGAACAGCATCCCGATTGGGTAGCCAACATCGTCCCCGTCTCCAAAAAGAACGGAAAAAATCTGGATCTGCATCGACTTCCGTGATCTAAACGAGGCTTGCCCCAAGGACGAATTCCCATTGCCGATCACAGATGTCATGATTGACAATACTTGTGGATTCGAACGAATGTCCTTCATGGACGGATTCTCAGGATACAATCAAATCAAAATGTATCCTGATGATGAAAAGCATACCTCCTTCAGGACTCCTCTAGGGGTATATTGCTATACTGTCATGCCTTTTGGACTGAAGAATGCGGGGGCAACCTACCAAAGGGCCATGAATGCCATTTTCCATCAGCAAATACGCAAAACGGTGGAATGCTATGTTGACGACATTGCAGTGAAAAGCCGCATTAAAGGAGATCACATAGCCGATCTGAAGGTGGTCTTCGACATCATGCGGGCTCATCAATTGAAGATGAACCCCGCCAAGTCTTTCCTAGGGGTAGCCAGTGGCAAATTCCTAGGATTTGTTGTGACTTCCACAGGAATCCATTTGGATCCGGAGAAAGTCCGCGCTATCCAAGAGATGCAACCCCCGAAAAACCTCAAGGAACTCAGGGGTTTACAGGGTCGATTGGCGTACATCCGCAGGTTCATCTCAAACCTCTCCGGAAGATGCCAGCCCTTCGCTAAGTTGATGAAGAAGGGTGTCTCGTTCATTTGGGACGATGCTTGCCAACAAGCGTTTGAGGAAATCAAACAATACCTCACCCAACCACCAGTCCTTGCAGCCCCGGTGTCGGAAAGCCTTTCCTGGTGTACGTCCGGGCAATGGACCATTCTTTGGGAGCTCTACTAGCTCAGAATGATAAAGAAGGACGAGAACATGCAATTACTATCTGAGTAGAACAATGATCGGAGCCGAACATCGGTACAACCCGATCGAGAAGGAATGTTTGGCACTAGTGTTCGCCATTCAGAAAATGCGACACTA